>CAKAOI010046455.1:0-109872 GCA_916701655.1 Sebastiscus albofasciatus | reverse complement strand
TTCCATGAAAAAAAGTCATAGTATAAAATGCCGAAAAATTTCATGAAAAAAGTCGTAGTATAAAATGTCGAAAAATTTCATGAAAAAAAGTCGTAGTATAAAATGTCGAAAAATGTTCACGAAAAAAAGTCATAGTATAGTATTTTGAAAAATGTCATGAAAAAAGTCATAGTATAGTATTTTGAAAAATGTCATGAAAAAAGTCATAGTATAGTATTTTGAAAAATTCCATGAAAAAAAGTCATAGTATAAAATGCCGAAAAATTTCATGAAAAAAGTCGTAGTATAAAATGTCGAAAAATTTCATGAAAAAAGTCGTAGTATAAAATGTCGAAAAATTTCATGAAAAAAAGTCATAGTATAAAATGCCGAAAAATTTCATGAAAAAAGTCGTAGTATAAAATGTCGAAAAATTTCATGAAAAAAGTCGTAGTATAAAATGTCGAAAAATTTCACAAAAAAAAGTCACAGTATAAAATGTTGAAAAATTCCATGAAAAAAGTCACAGTATAAAATGTCGAAAAATTTACGAAAAAAGTCATAGTATAAAATGTCGAAAAATGTTCACGAAAAAAAGTCATAGTATAAAATGTCATGAAAAAAGTCATAGTTATAGTATTTTGAAAAATTTCATGAAAAAAAGTCATAGTATAAAATGTCAAAAATTTCCATGAAAAAAAGTCATAGTATAAAATGCCGAAAAATTTCATGAAAAAAGTCGTAGTATAAAATGTCGAAAAATTTCATGAAAAAAAGTCATAGTATAAAATGTCAAAGATTTCCATCAAAAAAAGTCATAGTATAAAATGTCGAAAAATTCCATGAAAAAAGTCATAGTATAAAATGTCGAAAAATGTCATGAAAAAAGTCATAGTATAGTATTTTGAAAAATATCATGAAAAAAAGTCATAGTATAGTATGTCAAAAAATTTTCATGGAGAAAAAGTCATAATAGTATGTGGAAAAATATCCTGAAAAAAAGTTATGGTAGGTTGAAAAAATTTCATGGAAAAAAAGTTTTAGTATGGTGTATAAAAAAAATTCATGGATAATGTGTTAAAATATAAGAAAAAATAATATATTTTATTTACAAGACGGTTTTCACAGTTCTCAAAGACATTTTACTCAAGTTAATAGATAACACTTAAAACATACAACACACAACTTTAAGGACACCTTAAAAACAGTTCTGAAAATATGAGATTGTATTTGTAATTTGACAGTGTGGACAGATTGGTGCAGTCTCGGATGTGTTTGGGGAGTGAGTTCCAGAGGAAGGGACAGCTATGGAGAAAGCGCTGTCATCCCAGGTCCAAAGCTTGGTCCTTGGTGGTGGAGACAGGAGGTTGGCATAAGAGGAGCGAAGGCTGTGGGAAGGAGAGTGGTGGTGGAGAAGGTAAGTCATTAAAAAAATCATAGTATAATATGTGGAAAAGGTTCATGAAAAAAAGTGATAGTATAGTATGGCGATTAATTTCATGAGTATTTCATAGTATGTCGAAAAAATTGAAAAAGTTATAGTATGACGATAAATAAAAATAAGTCATAATATAGTATGTTGAAAAAAAATCATAGCTTACTATGTCGAAAAAAATAATAAAAAGTCATACTAGGGTATGTTCAAATAAAAAAAAAAGTAATTAACAGTCATAGTGTAGCGTAGTATGTTGAAAAAAAATTGAAAAAGTTGTATGTCGAAATTAAAAACAAAAAAAAGTCATAGTATAGTATGTAGTAGTATGTAGAGAGAAAAAAAAAAGTCGGTCGAAAAAAACAGAAAAAGTCCTGTAGAAAAAAAAGTGATATTATGTTGAAAAAGAAAATGCCATAGTATAGTATGTCGAAATTTTTTTTAAAAGTCATAGTGTAGTATGTCAATAAATAAAAAAAAAGCCATGGTATTGTATGTTGAAAAGAAATCATAATATATAATGGCGAAAAAAAAATAAAAAATTGGATGTAAAAAAAAATCATAATGTCAAAAAAAATGTAATGTAAAAGTAATGTCGAAAAATTAAGTCATCGGAAAAAAAATTTAAAAGTCGGATGTCGAAATTAAAAACAAAAAAGAAAGTATGTTGTAAAAAAAATTCATAGTTAACTTTGTCGAATTTTTTATTTTTTTTTAAATCCTGGTATAGTATTTTGAAAAAAGTATAAAAAGTTGGATGTAAAAAAAAGTCATAGTATAGTAAAAATAGTAAAAAAAAAAAGTAACGTTTAAATTTTTATTTAAAAAAGTCATATTGTAGTATGTTGAACATTTTTTAAAAAGTTGGATATCAAAAAAAATTATAGTTTAGTATGTCAAAAAAAATTGAAAAAGTTGGATGTTGAATTTATTTTTTTCTAAATCATAGTATAGTATATCGAAAATAAAAAAAGTGATGTCGAAAAAATTTTGGAAAGTTGGATGAAAAAAATAAAGTTGTCGAAATTTTTATTTAAAAATGCTATAGTATGTCGAAAAAAAAAGAACTCATATAAAAAAAATTTAAATCACAGTATATCGAAAATAAAAAAAGTATTGTCGAAAATTTTTTAGATGTAAAAAAAAGTCAAAGTAATGTTGAAAGTTTTATTTAAAAAACCATAGTATAGTACATCGAAAAATAAGTCATATTATAGTATGTTGAGTCAGATGTTGAATCTTTTTTTTTTTTAAATCATAGTATAGTATGTCGAATAAGTCCTGTAGAAAAAATAAAAATGTAAAAGTCAGATGTTGAAATTTAAAAAAAAATCATAGTTTAGTATGTCGAAAATAAGTAAAAAGTAATATTAAAAAAAAAAGTCATCGTATAGCATTCATAAAAAATTTCATTGTATAGTACATTTTCCCTGTGCGTCCCTTGCTCCTTAAATTGACACTAAGTTAAGAAAGCCTGAAAGAAAGTAGTTGTATTTGATGTGGTAGGAACAGATGAATGTGAATGTGATGCAAATTCTTACGTCGTCCTTCTCTTTTCTCCCCAGGTGATCAGAGTTTCTTCATCTACGCCTACATCTTCTTCTACTGTATGAATGTACTCAGAGGGGTCAATCAGGGTCATGTCTTGGTGTCTGCCACATTTTCAATAAAACATCATTCATATTTGTGGTTTTCTGTTCCATAACTCCCTCTTTCTATCTGTCCGAAACAACGAGAGGAGACACGTCTCATACTCCCTTGTCTCACTGGTGTCCTCACAATGGGGAGGATTCAAACCCGGCTCTAGCACTACCAAACCTGGAACTTAACAACCAGCTCTACTGATTGAGATCAGACTGTTTGCATTTTATTCTATTGTTGTTTTATCTGCTATTTTACTCTGTAAAGCACTTTTCACCGCAACCCAAGCTCCCCATTAACATCAGGACAGCAGAAACTCATCTGTTTCAACTGCTATGACTTTTTTAAACTTTTTTCATGACATACTATAGTATAATTATATTACATCCTATCACGTTTATGGCATACTGTTATTAGCTTCTTTGCCATATGACTTTTTTATGACGTACTATGTTATGACAATGGTATGACTTTTTATGGCACATAGTTACTTTTTTTTGCCGTATTATACTATGACTTTTTTTATGACTTTTACAGTGACTTTTTTATGACATACTATACCATGATATTTTTATGACTGACAATTTTTGAAATACTATACTAGGACCTTTTATAGCATACTGTTCTGTTTAGACGTAATAAACTGACTTTATGACATACTATACTATGACTATTTTTTTTTACTCTTTTGACATACTATACTATATTTTTATGGCATAATATATCATTTTCTTGGCATACTATGTAATGACTTATTTATGACATTTTTATGGCATACTATACTTTGACATTTTCATGACATTCTTTATAACATACTAACTATACTATGACTTTTTTCTGACATACTATATTCTGACTTTTTTGTAAAAAAATGTTATGGCATACAATACAGATTTTTTCGTGACATTTCATTTTTTTTTTTTAATTCCTTTTTTAGGGTATACTATACTATGACATTTCTTTTTACTTTTTTCATGAGATACTATACTTTGATATATTTTATAACATGTATTATAACATACTATATTCTTATTTTATGTCATACTATACAATTACTTTTTATGACATTCTTTCATAATGTACAATAGTATGATATTTTCATCAGTTACTATACTATGACTTCCTCTGACATTTTTATGGCATGCTATACTTTGACATTTTTATATACTATGACATGTTTATGATTTTTTTACATACGATAGTATGACTTTTTATGACTAATACAACTCCTACTACTGCTACAACAACAAGTGCACAACTACTAGTTGATTTGATAGTTACCAATTGTTTATTCCATGCGCTCCAGTTCTCATCTCCTCCAGGTGCTTCATGTCCCTTCATTCATTCAATTCGGACCGGACCCTCCGCTAATTAATGCACTTGGATAGCTACACGCTTTGATACGGACTGAATAAATGCAGAGATAAAGCAGCATATCTGGCTCTGTAAGAGGGAGGAGACAGAGAGAAACTCAGGGTTTGGCGACCTCCCTTTGGTTCTCAAGCTGCTCCTCCACCAACACCTTATGTCTTCTCCCTGAGAAAAAAGAAAAAAGAAAAAAGAAAAATGAGCTCCTTAAAATGGGATGTAATTTCAGCTTCAGGTATTCTGAAGTTCTCCAAACTATCTGCCTGCAGGGCTCCTCTGTGGAGTCGCATTCGGTGCAGGCCCGGCTCCCAGGGCAGCTCCACTGTCAGGACAGGAAATGCATGCTAAATACAAAATAAAATCATGTAGACACTTCCACTGGAAGCATTTTTGTCATTTATATATCATTAATTAGTCAACATTGTAATGTGAAAACTATTAATTACTTTAACCTTAAGGGACCCACTGGCCCGGGGGTGACCCCGACTGATTTTACTGTCTTTCAGAGACTCTAGCAGGTTCAGTTTTAGGGCTACGGCTTTACAGACATGCCCACTTTATGATAATCACATGCAGTTTGAGGCAAAAAACATGCCGTTTTTTCATGCAGTAATGGTGTGTTTGAATATTTCTGCATACTGGGGTCCCTAAACAGTCTTGGAATTACATAAACTATCACTGTAAAGCTGAGACTCTTGTGGATCCAATGAGCCCAACTGTATTCATGTGTGATGATGTTAGTCCCCATAGTAGCCATTTCATTGTAGTGAGACCATTTTTTTAAACTTGACCTCGCTGTCTAAAATGACCTGTGGTGACCTCTAGGATAATCACAGCCTCATGAAACTTTACAGTCACAAACTAGAGACCTAGCAAAAAGCAACTAAAATATGATTTAACAATTGGTCACACAAATGTGCCATGGGAATTTCAAAATAAAGGTGTATCTTAAAGATGATATATATCAAGGTTTACACTTTGCATCGATGACATTTGATCGTTGAATCGATTGATTGATCCAGATCGATGTATCGTTACACCCCTATTCTTAACCATCATTCATTTCATATCTGGTTCTAATTGTCTGTGTTATTTCTGTCTTTGTGCTGCTGGCAGGGCTGTCACAATAACCGCAATATTGCAAGAAAAAGAGGCCACTTTTCACAAGCCAACTGCAGGGGATGGCAAGCAATCACCACAACCACTATGTTCACATTTTGTCTTTTTTGAAGTCTTTGCAATGGGAGCGCCGTGTATTTACACAAATGTTACAAACAGCAGCAGCAAGACAAGGCGCTGATTGTATATTCTGCACTGAGCGCTGCACGTTTTGTGTTTTTTTCTGGTCTTTGAGAGTTGAACATTTTCAACTTTGGGTAAAACGTTGCGCTCATCATTGTCCCTTTTTTTACCCAGCAACAACAACAATAATGTAGGAGAAATTAATACATAAAGACCGGCGGGTCCGTTCTCTCTCCCTGCATGTTTCAGCCTTCCCTTCATCCAGAGCAAGTACTCTATCTTGTGCTGACATTTTTACTTCTGCGGATATTCCGTATCATAGCAACCAGCCACAACCAAAGCATCTCATCTGAAAAAAAACCCTGCTGCACCTCATTGCCCTTATGTGTTCTGCATTTAACAATAAACAAGTATTTAATTCATTTCAAAACTGTCATCTTTTTCCTTTAAAAAGCAACAATATACGTAATAAAAGCCTAACAATGAAGCTTATTTTTATAGCACTAAAATCAGGATGAATTAAGTAATTTGCAAAAAAAACAAATTGCAACAATGCCGCATATCACGCTGTTGAGCCAATCATTATCACCACAGGGGAAATTCCTTCACTGCGACAGCCCTAGCTGCTGGGACACCTACATTTGAACTTGGGGTGAGGGGGTCAATAAAAGTCTTATCTTAAAATACACTTAATTAGCTCTGTGTTTTTGATGGTATAATCAAAGTGAATTAGTAAGTGCTTCTTTAAAACTTAGAAAACAAAAAACAAACTGCCCTTAATTCATCACACACACACACACAGCATATCACTAGTAGTGTGCTACTACAGTCCTTGCATTCAAGTGTAAATCACACTGAATGATGTCTCAGTGTCCATGTCTATTACAGATCATATCCTATAATTTCATGAATTCTCAAGAAGTTCATAAAGAAGCCAAAGAGGCCATTTCATTTAAATTCGTTGTATGCATTATATAGTCAACAAGGTTAAACACAAAGTAGCTGGTAATGAGAAAATATATCCTACCTCAGAGCTTCAGTCCAGAGAAGAAGTTGTCTCTGTTGATCTGTTTAATGCTCCTCTTCATCCCAGATGTCATCCATTGAATATCTACAAGTCTGTGACAAATAAAAGCATTTTTCTTAACATGCAACACAGCTGACAGTTAAAGTAAAACTCATACAACAATAATACACTTTTATAGAATTTATAGTTGTATTTATAGTTAGCATTGACACTGGAAAGTGTATTACAGCCTAATGTCCAGTAACTGTATTGTGATGATACTGACACTACTGATCATTTATTTTTTCATTGTATGTATTCTGGAGCTTTATGGCTTTATGATATACATGACTGACTTTTTCCAAAAAATTCTCATCTGGGAAACTTCTCTCAAAAAGGACATTGTTTATGGACAATAACAAAGATGACTTTCTGGTGAATAACATTCTCATTCTTGGAAAATTTTATTTTTTTATTATTTATTTAAGTATATGAAAGTGAAACCTATAGGTTTAATGTGTTTCATTATGAGTTTTTTTCTTACATAAAAGCCCTTAAAAAGGCATGAAAAACAAAAAATGCATTGAAACTTCTTCGTATAATAGCAGAATATGAATTACAGGTATACAGCCCTATAGCCCTTATTTTAATTTATCATTATTTTCATGTATAATTTTACACTTTCTGTAACTGCAACTTTCTGTATGCACCTTGTTCTTTTACTCTAATGCAATGATCTATGAGCCATGTTGTTTGTAAATCTGAATTTGTTCAATTAAAAAAAAAAAAAGCATAAAAATAAAAGCCTAATGTAAACTACATCCGGTTCTACATCTTCCGGTCCGGTAGATGGCGGTGTAACAGTTAAACTAGCTCTCTTCACAACACAGACAGGTAGGCGGGCGTTTTAACACGTCTGTTCACGTTATTAAGATCTATGAATGAACACATTACAAAATACATCACCAAATACACAGCACATAGCATATAACAATACTAAAATGGAAACAAAGGGCGTTTTACAGGCAGAACAAAATACCTCGTCGGCCGGTTGTCATGGAAACAGCTTCCGGTGTCCATTAGAGTCCTTCGACAGTCAGTTTAACTGTCTGATCTAACTTAAAACGTCAATAATTATTACTTTGAAAGCATTATAAGAGTCCTGTGAGATGGAGACGCTCCTCCGCTCCGCTCCATGGATTTTAAACGGTTCCTCAGCAAATTCCGTCGTAGTGGTACTACACAGAGAACATTAGTTCCGGGACGGTGTGACGTCACCGACCGGAAGTCGGACATTTTTAGAGGATAATTGAAAACAACATAGTTGTAGGGATATCAGCAATGTTTATATAATTTAAGGGTTTTTTTGTGCTGTTTCTTAGTATTCCCTATACTCTTTTATACATGTCTTTTGTTGAAATAAAGTTCTGAGAAAAAAAAAAAAGATGCTAAAGTAGAACTTTTCCTTGTAACGTTAGTGGAGTATTGTTGTATTTGTACTTTTACTTACGTAAAAAGAAAAAAAATGTTTTATATTGCCCGTCTCCCCTCGTTGATATCCTGTTTGTCTCACTTCACTATGAGCTGTTGGAATAAATTGTTTAAACCATGCAGTATCGTATATAGTAAACAAACATATCATAACAAAAAAATGAAAGTTGTATTTTTCGATAATATTGCAATAGTGTTACGAGTTAGTTTTTTTTATCCAGTGCTTTAAGAGCTGGTTTAATGGCTGAAGCCCTGTCTAGAATAGGCCTACTGCAAAATAATCGTTTCATACTGCATACTACTGACAAACGCAGTATGTACTGTATACTGTATGCTGCGTTCGTCAGTAGTATGTAGTAGATCTTTCGAGTACAGTTCAAGGCCTATGGAAAGGAGGCTGGGTCACGGGCGGATATGGGTCTTGGGGTGTGGAGTATGACACATGCGCAGTGTAACTGAAGCTGCGGTCGTGCGTTGCGATTGGCTCAATTTCGGCGAGTGCAGACAGATTTTACTGCGCATGTGTTGTACCCCCAAAGATATGACGCATGACCCAGCCTCCTTTCCATAGGCCTTGATACAGCCTAAGAGTAAGAACACAAAACACTACACGATGAATAAGATTCAGATAGATGTACACTCACATGATGCCTCATTAGGTATAACGTCAACAAGAAATAGTAGACGTAATGTTAAAATATAGATTAGTCAGCTCTGCATTTAATGGATGTATAAACATAACGGTAGATACCATTCGCTGTATCGTCATTTTCATCTGTTGTCGTTTTATCTGGTGCATGTGTACGTCTGCGGCAGGTGAATGAATCTCCCAACCGCAGAATAGTATTATTTTACCGCACTTGACCGCTATAAGCCTTTTGAATCTTCTGTCTCACACACACACACACACACACACACACACACACACACACACACACACACACACACACACACACACATGTACTCATGAGTCATCATCGCGTTATCAGCGTGTATAAAGAATACTTTAGAGACACATCCAACTAGGCCTCAATTGCTTCCTTCCTTCCTCTTGTGGGGGAGCCAAAGAATAGTGATAGGAAACTGAGAAGGCAGTCAACGAATTCCTTTGTTAATGCTGCTGATTGAGTAGCACTTACATTGCATTATGCATATTGCATCTCCCGATGCACTGAGACAAAGTGGCCATAAAATATGCAGCAGTATTTCTTTTATTGAAAAATATAGGTTATTTTGGATAACGCAGAAAAGGATAACAGTAAAGAAGTAAGGCATAATATACAACATTATACAGAAAGGGCAACGCAGACATCTTACCATTCGCACAAACTTGTTAACCCTAGAAATTACCTGAATATATTATGTAGTGTTTGAGTGATTGGAATATAAATATCCAGTTATGCAAATTCATCCTTTCTTCCCCTTTTTTTTATTATAACACTTCTTTATTTTTTTTTTTAAACCTACAAGCTGAAGCTCAGCCTTAAACTTAAATTCAACAGTGATTACCCATACAGAGAGGGAAGTGCCAGACAGATTTGACAGGCTCTCCCAAAAGTGAGCTTCACAAGTAAAATTATTTTTGGCTAGAAAATTATGATTTGGCACATCTGTCAGTTTCAGTTAAGGCAGTGAAATCAATCAGCGCAACTGAGCCTCGATACTTCTGGCCGCAGCTTTTAATGATGCAAGAGATACAGTCGGGCTGCAATGACTATGCAACTTGCATAAAAAATAGCAAGTTTTATTTTTAATGCTCTTGCATCTATTGCTGGCTGTCTTTCTTTTTCATCCACTCTATAAACAGACTTAACATAAACATAGCTAAGTTTCTTTTTTTTTTTCAAAGATAAAAAAAACAGGTATTAAACACCAAATACTAGTAGTGTCTGGTTTAACTGTGCCTGCTGATTTTCAACAATACATACCCTAAAGCTCTCCTCACCAGTAGTAGTCGAAACTGATTTATACATAAAGGCTATGGTGAGCCATTTTAACATTTAATAGCTAGACTGGATATTCATTAGAGACATCTGCAACATCATTCTGCCTGGTCAAAATTCAAGATATCTGTAATTACATTTTTCACCGGTACGATTCCAACTACTTTTGCCATTCATGTGTATGCAGATATCCAAAATTCAGTTGCAGATATCCGCAATGTGAATTACAGATATCTACAACTTAATTCTGACTAGTTGTAATTCCAGTTCAAGATATCTTTAATTCCCCTTCAATTCAAGATATCTACATTGACCTTTTTAAGATATCTTAAATTCAATTTTGACTAATCAGAATGACATTGTAGATGACGTTGTAGATATCTTGAACTGGAATCATGACTAGTCCCAATGATGTTCTAGATATCTCAAACTGGATTTAGAGATATTCATAATTTAATTGGAGATATGAGTTAGTTATTGATCCGGGAAGTTAGAATCTGTGAATATCTTTTCAACTTTACCGAATTATCCAAGTTGAAAAAAGCTTCTGCCAACACTGTTCAAAGTGTTAGCAGAAGCTTGGGCCAATATCCAATGGGAAGCCTTGTAATGAGCAACGTCATTCACAACAACTCTGACAAGACATGATGACCTTTGAGATATCTGTAACTGTTATTTAGGATGTGTGACGAGTCGAGTGTTGTTATCAGTAACATCACTGCAGTTAGAGATCTCTGTCATTTAGTCAGAATGATGTTATAGATATCTTGAATAAAAATTCTTTTGAAAAATGCAATTGTGGATATCTCCAATGTTAATTCCGGATAGTCAAGCTTAGCTATTAAATGTTAAAACGGCTTGCCATATAAAAAGGCAGCCCCTGGACTAATGAGGATCAACATCTTTTGCACAGCTCGGTTGCACCACTGCAGCTGCTCGGATGTACGCAAAACAAGGAAGGAAGTGGTTGTCAGACTCTTTTCAGTTTCAAACGTTGAAAATGACAAATTAGTAACAGGAAGATAGAGACAATTCATGTCAGTCATTGGAAATCTGTAACATCATCATCATTACGGCTTCAGAGTAGGGAAAAAAAATCATTGGAAAAGAGATAAACACAGTGTACATACAATCCCCCTCACACCACTCTTCACACCTCTGGCTTCCTGTAGTAACACCATGCTTTATAGTTAATGCAGGCCAATCTATCTCAATTAGCTTTACCACCCTGCTTCTGTCTAATTTACACTGAGGCTAATCCGGTGTGGTGCACACAGTGAATTAAAAACAGAAGAGAATTTTGGGCTTTGTGGTCCGGCTTTACAGCAGGAAATGGCAGCCTTTGAGCGGCATCACAGGGACCCTGAGTTGCACAAGGGAGAAAACTCTGACAGATCTATGGCACTTGACTATATTATTTTCAGATGAAAGGGGCTCAAGGCAGGGCTTCACACTCCAGTGACAAACACAGCCCCCTTTATTGTGACAAGATACCCACCAGTAATCCTGCGGTGACAGAGGCCGTCTGTTCAGCTCAGGCCTCATGATGTCCCACAGCCAGCGAGAGAAAGCACAACAAGCAGAGAGGCGAACCAAATTTGAAAAGCACATGTGACGCGTCAAGTGAGAGGAAAGGCGAGACAAAGCGTGAACTGAGCTTTAGTTATGGAAAGTGTTTTTCCTAAAAGTTTCTTTCTAACCCGTCCTCCCTGCTTGCTTCTGGAATGTTCCATATTCAAAGAGTGGCTGCTCTTCCATGTCAGCTCCTTCAGTGTTCAAAAGGCGGAGACGGATTGACAGACAGTGGAGGGGAAAAGGCTCTCTGACAGATGGAGTTTGGGCTCTTCCAAAAGGAGCAGTCACTCTCTCCTTGCAGACCTACAAAGTGAGAGTCCTCCGTCTTCTTCACAGTCCCATTCCCACAGTACCCGACAACAGTGTCTCTTTTTCTGTTCAAGTGCAAATCCACACTGTCTGAGGACTTGCTAGTTTCACATAATCCCCCTTCCAGAGCGCTGTCCTATTTTTTTTTTTTTAGAAGACTTCAGAGTCTCATACGCGGATCTCATCGTCTTCATCCTCCAAGAAAGAGGAGAAGTTGCTCTCCTCCTCTGGCGGGGCGCTAAAGGTGGCGCTGTCTGTATCTCCTGCATACGTCTGGCTGTTTGGTTTCTCATCCAGCGCAGCAGAGCCAGAGCTGGACATGGAGCAGCTGTCTAGATGTTGCAAGTGTTTGGGCCGAATCTCGGGAGTGTACTCCGGGGTGTACGGACCTCCGTTCTCAGGCGCCAAGTCTACAGAGCTGGCTGGCTGCATAGAGGCCGGCTGTTCTGCAGCTTCTTCCTCCACCTCCATCTCCTCCTCCACATCCTCATCTTTTTCTCTCTCCACGCTATCCTCTTCGTCACCGTGGGTGCTGAGAGGCGGCGAGGCCCGGCCCTCGCTGCTCTTGCCCTCCTCGTAGCCGAGATCGTCCTCCTCCTTCTCCATCACCCCAAGGATGTCACCCAGCATGGAGGGTCCGAGGTCGACATGGAAAGACATTACCGACTCGGCGTGCTTCATGCCACCTCCGTAGTGGTGGGAGCTCTCCGGAAGCTCAGTCAGCTCCCCGAAGCTCCGCTCTTGCAGCTCCAGGAAGTGAGCGGCTGCAGCTGCGCCTCTCCCGTCCACCTCCCCGAGCTGCTTTAAAGGACTCGAGGACAAACTCTTCGCCACCATGCCGTCCCCTCTGTCCTCGTCATTGAGGAAGGGCAGAGACATGGCATTCTTCACATAGGTGGGTGAGCCACCAGGGGTCAGCAGGCTGTTGTCTCTCTGCTGGTCCACTCGGTTCACCGACTGGGAGCGCTTGCTGCTCCTGAAGGTGCGAGACAGGAGGCCGGGCCGGGGAGAGCGGGGGAAGAAATTGTTCTCAGGGGGAGGCTCACCTGAGCGGGTGCTGAGGAAGGAGGTGTCTCCGAAGGCGTCGCCGCTGCGGCCTACATGCATGGTGTGGCGGAAGTCGCCCAGCGGAGCGCTGATCATCTCCCTGGTCAGGTCCATGCGGGAACGGCGCTTGGTCTGGGAGGAGCCAGACACTAGCTGTTTTAGGATCGGCATCGTGGGTGTTTCGTTTTGGACAGAGAGCTTCCAAATCTTGAATATAATCCTTGTTAGAGACCTTGGAATGAGTATTGATCCTCCTCAATTGCAGTCAGCCTGGGAACCTGGAAAATGGAAATAGAATAGACTTTAATTGTTTTGATAAATTAATCCTTCAATTTCATTTTTATTCAGTTTATGGTATTTTTCACATAACATAAAAAACATAACACTTCACATTGCACATAAAAGGCACACCTAAAGAAAACACACAACGGCACTTTGAATATTAAGTAAGACATATTCATACTTGCTGACAAGGTACTAAGATCACACATTGGTGGTAAAAAAAAAAAAGTAAAAAAAGAAATCGGACTTTTAATAACCAAACCGCTCAGAATAAAAAAAATAGTTCACTACAAGGTCATAGCAAA
Source organism: Sebastiscus albofasciatus (assembly GCA_916701655.1). NCBI lineage: Eukaryota > Metazoa > Chordata > Actinopteri > Perciformes > Sebastidae > Sebastiscus > Sebastiscus albofasciatus. The sequence continues at coordinate 96,252 of CAKAOI010046455.1, read as the reverse complement.
GTCTTCCCCCTCCAGATATTTAATGAATGAGCCCCACTTCAATTTAAATTAAAAAAAGGAGTACATACATTTTTCAAAAAGTGATGCACAATCAAAAAGCATCTCCATGCCAAACACATTAACTGATGTCAAAAAGAAACATACAACCTAATTCAAATAAGGGTAACCTATAGACAGCTATTTACTATACAACAGTCACTTTAAATCATTCATAATATCCACATTTGGCTTTTAAAATCCCATCAAGTAAATAAAAACACTTGTAAAAATTTCAGATGTGTCCACTAATTACAAGAGCTGAAGCTACCAATTATCCAACTCCATAATGATAAGCAGCCCTCTCCCAACATCTCTGTGAGATGACCTCTGAAATACACTGGGGAAAAAAAAAACACAGGGAACACCACAGGATTCTGCTTTAACTGCATTATAATTGAGAGCAAAACATCAACCACAGACCGACATGAATCGGAGTAGGATAGCTGAGGGCTGCCAGGGATTTTCTGGTGCGAAGCTCAACTCTGGCTGCACAGCATGCAGCATTTGACCAAAAAGTTAATCTTCCACTCAAAGTAGGGCGGGGTGCAATTAATCAAATTACTGCAACAATAAAAGTGGTAACTTCCTCCTACACTCAAATGAAGCAAATATATCGAATCTGGCATTAAAAAAAATTGATTTCAAAATTACAACAAAAAAAAACTGCGATACATAAGTGAATCGATTTCCCCCCCACCCCTATCTCAACTACCAGATTGACGTATTTAACTTTAAAATGTAAGCACAAATCGTTTTTTCTAAATGCATGATGTATCAAAAGTCGATGAGCAATCATGTCGTGATTATGATTTTTGCCATAATCGATCAGCCCTAAGACAAAGTCAACTAGAATGGCACTCGGAGAATGCAGACCTCCGCCAACGCATGACTTTAAAAACAGATCACAGCTCACAGCTGGCTTTTACGTGAGGTGGTCGGCTTATTATTAACACGATGTGTTTCCGTGTAACGTATTGGCGGATGCCTCTCTCATTCAGTAGCCTTGTTATGTCTGTATAACGTTACACTACGTTGTCTGTCATCCCGTGAGCTACCGCTTTGTTCTTTCTCACCGCGGACGGCCAGCAGCTTTCGCACACGCATCCACACATGTATCTCTCTGCTCTCAGAAGGAGGCGTGGTCACACGTCATCAACACGTCATCAACGCGTCATCAGTTACACTGCGCATGTGTTATACCCTGAGGTTTTAATACAGCGGAATATTCCTGAATCCGGAGTGACCAATGATTCGGAGCGCCACCAAAATGTAATGGCTTGCTCATTTTGGCACACGCCACCGCTCCAAAAAATTTCATTCAAATCCTTAGTGGACTTTTAGAGTAATCCTGCTAACGGACAAACATACAAATCAACAAACAAACCAACGCCTTCCTAAGCCTTTGGCCTTGGCGGAGGTAATTATCCAAGAACAATAATAACACCCCTCTCAACTGCTATTCAACAGTCACCGAAGCATTGTTTTGACAAATGTATATGAAAATTTGATCAGAGACATGAGAAATGAGACAAGTCCCTAGCCATCTTCTTCTTCTTCTTCTTCCGAGACAACCGTGTTTGAGCCCCGGGAGGTTTGGGACTGACGGTTGATAGAAAATGTGTTTGTGCATTATTGAAACATGCAGCCCAGACAGAGGAAACCTCACCACAGGCTGACAGCTACTAGTCGCTGCTGCTTCCGCAGGTGCTGCTGCACTGGAGGACAGGAGCAGGGTGTCTCATTAGCGATACATCCCGGCATATAAAATACACATAAACGAGCACTGCCACGGTGGTCTGCAAAAAAATGCAGTGCAAGCAGTTTCTACAGACAGACATCAGAAAACACATGCACCTCTAACTTGCGGGTGGAAAGTCTCTATGGTTACACACAAGCAGGCCTGTAGGAAACGCTTACCTTGCCGTCTGCAGTGTGCACATAGTGGCTCTCTCTTTGTTTGCCTGCACGCTAACACAGGAAGATCATTACAAGTCAGCGACTTAACCCTGACTTTGGACTTCTTACCGGCTTCAAAAGATATGAAAGTCAGTTGTTTTTGGCAGAAGTGCCGTTGGGAGGTTTCAGCTGTTTAATGCGTTGACCTCGTTCTTCTGTCTCCACCCCCCTTTCCCCCGCGCCTTTGCCAGCTGAGCCTCTACTCCTCTTCCTGTTAATGCGCTCACCTGCTTTGGTTTCCATGGAAACACCCTCCTGCAAGCGAGCAACAGCGCTTCCTGTCACGGGCTGCGGAAGGCTTCGGGCTCAAACAAGCGTGCAACACATGGCCTCCTTCTGTGTCAACCCAGAGCTCATACAGCAATGTGCCCTTTTAATGTGGTGCCTGCTATGTTTTCACTCAGTCACTCAATCCATGTTGTGTGTATTTTTACTGGTAGACATGGGAATTAGTAAGAATTAGGGCTGTCAAAGTTAACGTGATAATGACGCGTTAACGCAAATTTGTTTTAAGGCCACTAATTTCTTTAACGCAACTTACTATTTTTAGGTTGTAGCGGTCTCAGTTTTAAAGCTAAAGTGAAGATACTGGTATCATATGAAACTAGAAAACCTAAGGAAACCATTGGTACCAACCATGTCATACTACCTTGTCACCAAGAAAGTTCAATAACGCTCCAAACTTGAGCTAAATTTTGGCGAGGAAAAACTGTCATGGCCATTTCCAAAGGGGTCCCTTGACCTCTGACCTCAAGATACGTGAATGAAAATAGGTTCTATGGGTACCCACGAGTCTCCCCTTTACTGACATGCCCACTTTACGATAATCACATGCAGTTTGGGGCAAGTCATAGTCAAGTTAGCACACTGACACACTGACACACTGACAGCTGTTGTTGCCTGTTGGGCTGCAGTTTGCCATGTTATGATTTGAGCATATTTGCTATGCTAAATGCAGTACCTGTGAGGGTTTCTGGACTATATTTGTCATTGTTTTGTGTTGTTAATTGATTTCCAATAATAAATATATACATACATTTGCATAAAACAAGCATATTTGCCCACTCCCATGTTAATAAGAGTATTAAATACTTGACAAATCTCCCTTTAAGGTTTTGAACAGATAAAAAATGTGCGATTAACTATGGACAATCATGCGATTAAATAGTTTAATTGATTGACAGCCCTAATAAAAATAGAGAAATGTCATAGAGATATCTATATCAAGAGAAACATACATTTAAGTTTGCAGCATTTTTGACTCAGGCCAATGTGAAAACTTTCCATAAACTCCAAATAATATTTGTGCCAAAACACACAAACAAGAATACTTTTTTTTTTTTCTCGCAGAAACATGTTTATTATTGAAGCTGCATGTTCTGATTTGTTTTTTTGTGGGGGGGGAAATAATGAGAAGGAAATAATTCACACCCAGCCAAAAAACATTTTGTTTTTCTGACTAGTTGCTTCTGGGTGGCATAATCAGGCGAGGAAAAACAACCAGCGGATGAAACAAGAGGGGGACGGTGAAAGCCCGCCTCCCACTCCTCCATCTCCCCCCCTCCCCCCTCCCCCGGGCCAGGATCAAACTGAAAGGCTCAACGGTACCCACTGCAGGGACATGGGTGCAGAAATTTGTTACAGACCAGCAGGCAGATTGTTCATCAGCTGAATCTAAACCAGATCCAGCAGATGCCTTCAGCAGTTAAACCTGATTCACAGCCCTGCTGTATTTATAGCTGTGTGTATCTGCGTGCATGCGCGCTGGGTGTACACAAAAGTGGAAAAGGGCCTGAGAAGGCAGCAGTTAGCGTGGGAACTACGGGGTCACAGCAGGGGGATTGACTTTATAAACAGACTTTCACAACACTCGGGGTCTGGCTGCAGCAGGCAACCCACTAGAGACACACAATGTGGGACAGAAACCGACGGGACGAGCAAATGAGGCACATCTGCATCTTTTCACCATGACAGCGAAATCGGAAACCGTTTACACACTCACTCCACGCTGACCTACAGACCTCGAGACCTTTTGAATGACATTTTTTAAAGATGACTGACCAGTCTTGATGTGGTATTTCTCAACTGCTGAGTAAAAAGCAGCAGTGAGCAACTTGAGCACACTGGGAACGCTTCCAAACCGTCGCCGATGCCGCTTCACTTCTCTCATCTCTTCACATCTGTTCGGGGTAAATGATATTCCAACCCATTTCCCCCCAAATGGATTTATGTCATGGGAAATGTAATGCTAGCTCTGTTTATAGATCGCATAACTCAATTATCAATATAAATACCTAGCCTGGGTTATAGCCACTACTTTGTGGGAAGAAAATACACGCCCACTTCTTCTGAGGGAAAAGCACAGAAATAATCGTAGGAAGGACGTAAACAGAAATGAGTTTTTTTTTACTAGAAAGGGAGCATTAAATCAGATGGTAACCTGATAGATTCACCCGGGAGAATTTCGGCTCTCAGAGGAAATGCTGCAGTCATTTCTAAACACCGTAGACAGATGCTGCATCACAGGAAGTGAAAAAGCAAGCTTAAGCCATGATTCAAGAATCACTCATATCATCTACATGCATCCAGTAAAGGACCAGTGTGTAACAATTAGGGGGATTTATTGGCAGACATGAAATAAAATATGAATAAGTATGTTTTCTTTAGTGTATAATCATCTGTGATAAGAATTGTTGTGTATTTGTTAGCTTAGAATGAGCCATTTATATCTACACAGGAAGCGGGTCCTCTCCACGGAGTCCACCTTGTTGCACCGCCATGTTGCAACAGTAGCCCAGAATGGACAAACCAAACTCTGCTAACTTGTCCTGCTTGGTCCAGAGTCGATAATGTTACATGATCTTGTCGCCGCCACTCTCTCTTGCTTCACTACTCACTTCCCACGTACACACACACACTCTACACACTGGCTCTGCTCCAAATGGCCACCGTAGCTCTCCAACACGCTTGGCACATTGGAGAGGCTTCACTTGGTTGTAATCACCGCTAGATACCTCCAGATCCTACACAAACACTGTTCCTTAAAGGTTGGACAGCTCGGCTAAAACAAAAAAAACATGAGGAAACTAAATCTGTACGCACGAGACTCCTGTTAAACCTGGATAATTTGTGTTTAAGACGAACGTGTGTTTTCACCTCTCATCAATTCTCTCACACTAGGCCAGTCGACACTAATACACAAGAGATCACTCACAGACACACTCAGACATGACTGATTGACCATTTCCCTAATTGAGTATTGATGCCTCTTCTTTGAGCTAAATTCGTCCAATGTGTATTCTACTGTCTGGGTGAGGGTGTCTGCTGCTGCTGCTGCTGTGCTGGTGGTGGGGGTGGGAGGGTCTTTGTGTCTGCCTCATTTAAAGTCACTGACCTGGATGGAGAGCCATATGACCTGAGGGTGAAATGACATTGGGGGGTGGGAGGCCACATGTGCCCAAATCTGTGTGAAAAACAGGGACTAAAGTAGCTGGTTCCCTCCATCCTACTGACATCTCAAACTGCTCTGCCTGTAAAATCACTCTGACCATTTGCAAACATCCCATTTGTTATCAATCATTCCCATATGTTTAAAGTGAGCAAGAGGTATTGTTCAGTAGCACACACTGTCACACACACATGTTCCAGTAATTAAGCAGACAAATGGCCTCTGGAAGATAGGTATCTGCTATGCAACTCAGTTAGCAGGGCTGAATGTCTCATTTAGGAAGGAGCAGCCCAAGGACAAACAGTGGAAATCACATTATCTCTCCATCATACAGACAGGGAACAACAGACATCAGGCCGACGCTGCCCTCTGAGATGAATACAGCAATGAGAGAAAACACACGGCTCCGATGACAAATTACAAAATAAAGCCCTCCTACTTACATAAAAGCCAGATTTAGCAGCAAATGGTCCATTTTATGGCACTCAGTCTAAGCGGCACGTTATTTGCTTGTGGTGTTTCGATTCAGATCAAGCTGTTGACCTACAGGGTATCTCTAGCGCCCTCCTGTAACACCACCCATTTTCCACGCCACTCTCCAACATACAGCGAGAAAGCCAGGGGCTCATTTTGATCAAATCCTCTGTGGTCTAAAGAGCAAGGCACTGTGTTACCGTGAAATGCTGAAAATGATGGAGAAACGCCGGACATGGTAACAATCGACCTTGGCCTGTGTGCGTTCCCTTTATTTTTTGTGACCAACTATTTTATAGCACTTTGATAGATATAGATCTGAAACAATTAGTCGATTAATCCGTTAGTCAAAAAATGTTTGGGTAGGAGCGCTTCCTGGACTCACAAGAGTTAGTTTGAGGTGCTCTTTGGACACAAAAATCACAAGAAAACTCCAAAGCACTCTCTTTTTAAAGAATTAAAACACTTTTTCGGCATCAAGCCTTCGTCACGGAGTCAAAATACATGACTTTTTTAATGTGTTTTTTGACTCCCTGACGAAGGCTTGATCTTGGTCTTACATGACTATGCCATTACAATAAAGGCATTTTAATTGTTTAAAAAGAGAGTGCCTTGGGAGTTTTCTTGTGATTTTTGTGTCTAATTGGTTAGTAAATTGACAGAAATTTAAACAGCCACTGTTTTCATAATCAATGAATCCTCGTTTTCCGAGTAAAAATGCTGAAAGTGGTTGTTCCAGTTTGTCCAATCTGAGGATTTGCATCTTTAAATGGAATATTTTGCAGTTTTGGAGAGCTGATTGGACAAAACAAAACAGTAGAAGGCATCACTTTGGGCTGGATTTGATACGATACGGCCAAAATCTCCATCACGATATAGATAATTTCATATCTCAACAACGATATAGCATGTTTTCTGGTAGTTCAATATATACATTTATGAAATAACCCCATTGTAAAGCCTATTTTTGTATACTCCTGTGTGAATTAAATACTTGAAAAAGTAAAAGTACTGAGTATTTTCTCATTTAATTAAGAAATTTAGTGCAAAACGTACACAACCGTTTCATGTGACATTATAGAGAAAAATTAAACAAGTATTTCCAGTCCAGCTATACACTGACTATGTTTACATGCATACACACAAATACAGAGTAATCAGATTAAGACAATAGTTTGATTTAACCGAGTTTGATATGTGCTTGTTATCACTTTAGACGACGCAATTGTGTATCACGATATCTCGGTATATGATTTCATCACAATACGATTCCATTGAAAGGCGATAAATTATATTAAATTCTCACCCAGCCCTACTTTGGGCTCTGGGAAATTGTGATGGAAACTTTTCATTATTTAGACACTCATCAATTAATTGAGAAAATAACTGCCAGATAAATCAATAATGAATAGTTGCAGCCCTAGATAAAAATTATAATCAAACCAGAAAGGCAAAAATGAGACGTGTCCTTAATCATAAAGACATGAATAAAACACCACCAGTAGACTTCCTCCAAAAAACTGAGAATAATGCCTCCAAGGACAGCAAGGAGAAGATAAAAAAAGCCTTCCTGTGTGTATTTCATGAGTACAGACAGCAGAAAAAAACTCACATATCAGTGTTGCTGCCGTCCCCACTCATACCTGGCATGCTGGTGTGAGGCGGTCTGTTATGCTAATGTCACACCTCACCCAGCAGGACACTCTGCTCGCTGAGGATCAAAGCACGACACATTTTTAGAGCTTCCCTGCTAATAAAAGTGCCTGCAGGGTTTTCGAATTGGCATTCATATCAATGGGTACTAAATGTGTAGCTATCCTTAGATCAGCGAGTGGAATATTTGAGGTAAGCAGCTTGGTGCTGGAAGAACAAACTTTGCAAGAACTCAGCAGTGTTTATAAATAGCGTTTGGTGTTACTGGTACATGATTATACAACTAAACAGATTATTATTCCATATAATCAGAGTGGAACTGTTGCTGCATTATCAATAGGACAACTTTAAAAGTCTGTATTAGTTACACAAGCAGGTCAGAGAGAGAGAGAGAAGGAGGAAAAATGATGGACATATGATGACCAGGACAGAGTAGAGATTTCAAAAGAGCCCCGACAGCCAATGAAAGGCTTCCTTGTGGAGAATGGGCCTGCGGCGAGTCAGCGCGACGTGTACCAGCTGACCTCTGATACCCGAGAGCTTCCAGAGGAGACGTCTGACTCGTCTCTTTTACATTTTACAGCCGACACAGCCTCCAGACACGACACTCCATCTCTTTCTCTGCATCCTCCGCTTTGGATGCGACTGACAGCTTTTATTACAAACACAAACAGCGGATGGCAGACAAGAACGCCGTGCTCCACACTTCAACGCGTTCAAGAATGAAAAGTGTTCTGTGGGTTAAACAAGACTGATACAACATTTTTTTTTCACAATGCCTTTTTATACACAAACACAATATTGTCTGTTCCCCGCTCTGCGCTGTCGCCTCTGATCGGAATAAAAAGTTAAAAACGTGCGACTGAAGTGGCAGCCAGCATGGCTCAACATCAACGTCATCTGTGTACTGGGCACGGCATCTAAATACAAACGGAGGGGAGGCAGACATTGGCACCACTCCGGCATTTTGAGTATTTCAAAAATAATGAGCAGAAAGGAGGTTGACATTGGCGCTATCAACATAAGAGCACGCCAGAAACAACCACTTAACACTATTTAGAATGTTTTTCGGTAATGAGACATGGCTAAAAACCTTCCTGGCTTTTTCATTCTCAGCCAGCTGGACCTACAAAGGTCAACGACCAGCTCCAGGTCATTAATAACGTCCCCCATTTCCACAAAAAGACATCTGAGTGGTCTTAAACCGCACACAGAATTGAATGAATGAATCTGCACTGAGATAAGTGACAGACACACAGCCATTAGCTCACTGCTTCTCAACAGATCACACAGACACAACTACACGTGATGGAAGTGTTTCATGGAGGAACGTGTCAAAGCCCAGACACACCAAGCTCACGGTCGGCTCTCGGACAGTTTGGGGCAGTCGGTGAGCGTCCGCCGACCTAGTTTTTGCAGTGTGTCCCGCACCCTTGCCTGTAGTCTGCCCGTGTTGGGAGTTTTTCCGATTCAGTATGTTGGCACCCGTCGGTAAGAGAAATCACTCTGATTGGCTGTTTGGCTTAAGTGAATCAGTACACGAGAAGAGAAACGGAAGAGAAGAAAGCAAGCCAACGAGTAAAGTGAAGAGGAAAAACACAGAAGGCTCTTCTCATTTTTAATCTTCATCTCATCTGATCGTTCCAGTACACTGATATTTTCACAGCGACATGGCCACCTGGAATGAAGCTAAGTGGCGAGTGAGAGTGGTGTGAAAATGGTCGGCTTTGTTTCATGTACGTATCATAACAACGGCTTGTATATCCAGCGTCCTCCCTTTTTGAATGACGAATACAGACTACTGAAGCCTGCTGGTGTGGAGAGATATTTCATCTCACGTTCATGTTCAAGTGCAACTTTTTTGCCAAGACAAGGCGACTCAACAGGCGGCTTCATCGCCGCTGGTTCCGTGATGTCGGGTTAGTGTGTCTGGGCCTTCAGCGTGTTATGTGCTACGTCCAACAGGAAGGGCTGGGAGAAAATGAGGCAGAAAACCCTCCCATCTCTCCGGAAATCTACTCAGCCTGCCCTTCCTGACCACTCAGAATGTAAACACGTCCTCCATCACACTGTATTACTGATGGGCTAACCAAACAAACACAGCTCATATCTCCATCTACACATAGTTGTAATAACCTACAGGGCTGTGGGACAGTGCTGGGAACTAAATGGAACACGGAGCAGTACACGGAGCGCCGCAGGTTCAGCCGGCATTAATTAATTTTAGAAGTCGAACACAAGCGGATCTCAGCCGAGTCACGGCCGATGACAGCTCCGGCCTCGGGCCCAGGTGTCCCTATCGTCACCCAGGACAGACTGTCACAGACTGGCCAGGTGTCGCTTTCTCACTCTCTCATAAGAGCTGCAGAAGAGGAGTGAGGTTACATTTTGAAACACTCAAGTGGAAACTCCTCAAAGGAAAGAATGCAGGGAAATTATGGGATCTTGCATTTAAGTGCGAGAGTGCCATAATTACGGGGGTCAGAACAGCAGAAAAGCAACAAAATGCAGAAGCTGGAGGGAAGCCAAAGAAGTAGCTATCAAAGAAAATACAAGAAACCACTTGACTTGTACATGACAACCATTTCACTTTTGAGTGGATAATAAGTGTGCTGTGCAAGTGGAATTTAAGATCCAATTATTGGATTAATACAAATCAAATAGCCAAGAAGGGTAAACACCAGCCATCATAGCATTTGTGCAGTGTCATTGTCTACCACTGAGCTGAGTAGGGTTGTTTATTGGCAATAATCTAGCGACACGATACGTATCATGATACAGGGGTAACGATTCAATATATTGTGATATAATGCGATACTATAAGCAAGGCGATAACTGTCATAGTTTGAAGAACACACCAGATACACACCATTTTAGATTAGGCAAAAATAACACACTTATACTGTATGCAAAAAACTGCATGGTTTTTGCCACAAACTGCATGTGATTATCATAAAGTGGGCATGTCTGCTAAGGGGAGACTTGTGGGTACCCATAGAACCCATTTTCATTCACTTATCTTGAGGTCAGAGGTCAAGAGACCCCTTTGAAAATGGCCATGCCAGTTTTTCCAGTGCCAAAATTTAGCGTAACTTTGGAACGTTATTTAGCCTCCTTTGCGACAACATAGTTAAAAAAACTGAGCCCACTACAACCTCTGAATGATTGAATAACGGCCGGGCCCGACAGCAGGCCGTCAGATTTTTAAGAGGTTAATTCAAAATCTAAACAGTGTTTTGGAGACTACAGAATACAGTATCTAAAAACATGATATCGTTATACTTCTAGCGTCCAATATTTACAACCAAACAGGATGGCAGAGAAGAATACACATTTCCTTCGGCTCACAGTACCAACCCCAGCCTACTGGGTCAAACCGCAAAGCATGCTGGATCCGACCAGAAAACAATGGCACCAAACAAAAGACACAGGAACAAACACAGCATTCACACACTGGAACATGAGACGCCCTGATGTTGGGACAAGGTTATAAAAAAAGGTAGGTGGGTGGCAGCGTACTGAATGAACTTTATATCAAACTGGCAAACCATAAATAGTGCACTGAGAGAATTTTCAACAGCTAGTAAATTTTCCGCTGAGCTGGGATTTATGATGCAACTAAGAGCAATGACAACAACCCCAACATGTTACTTATTTCTACACATCCTTCAAAAGTCCTGTCATGTCCTCTATAATAACGCAGCAGTTTACTATCGCCATCCTCAGAGGCATTCCAGGGGGAAAAAATAACAGTTTATATTGGTATTTCCTGGAATGTGAAGGGGCTGGACGCCGGGACACACACATTGCCACAAATGAGCACACAAAACTGCCGACATGTTCAAACACGGGCGCGGGACCATACACTCACTGGCCACAAATAACACACTGAAGTTGCACTTCAGCACCGCCGCGTAAAGGATTTTCGAGATGCTGTAAACCAGATTCTGAGCAGGTTGTGTTTCCTGGGCGGCGAGCCAGCGAATGCTTGTCTACACTGTGCTGTGTCCAATAACAGAGCGGTTGGCACAGTGTCCGACACCACACGGAGGACGGATAACTTTCACCTCCAGGCACTAAACACATGTCTCCTGCAGGCAATTAGATGCTTTGTAATTTAAGAAACAGAGAAAAAGTAGAGGGAGCAGGAAACCTGTGCGGGCTGGTTGAGAAAATGTGTCCTGAAATTCATTTCAGAGGCACTTCTGGGGGAGAAAAAGTAAACAAGCTAAGCCTGTGACACATCAATCTTAGCGATGAGGCTTGCTTGTTTGCTGAGTCGTCGACCTAAATCCATCACAGCGTGCGGGGCAGAACACTTTGACGTCTCACAAAGCCCTGTTTGGGTGAGACGGGTCAAATGTCACATTTAAACCTGCGAAAACAAAGAAAGCCACCCAATGTGCCTCACAAGGACTGATGACATTATCTGCTCAAACAATGGCGGAGGAGTTCTTATCAGTATGGCGGTGATGTAGTGATGGCCTACACACCTGAGGCCTTATCACCTTATTATCCCAGTCAATGAGCTCATCAGACGCCGTCGTGACACCCCTGCCAAGCAAACTGACTGCCAAGTAAACAGGCTCTGGGGTACATGGGTAATGAACTGGACAAACAGGACAGGCGTGCACTGCATGATGGGGCAGGAAGTGTGTATACAAAACACAGTCTCACGGCAGGTCGTGAAGTAGTCACGAAATTTAATCTATTGGATTTGTGCAAATAGACACAAATTTCCCTTTTTTTAGTGACGCTCTGCACAACTTTCAACAACACATGATGTACATGTCACTTTCCTCTCCAGTCTTTTCAAAATAAAACAACTTAGTTAGGTTTAGGAATAGATGAACTTGGTTAGGTTTAGGCAACATAACTACTACATTGTTAGGTTTAGGAATAGATGAACTTGATTAGGTTTAGGCAACAAAACTACTTAGTCAGGCATAGGAAAAGATTGACTTGGTTAGGTTTAGGCAACAAACTACTTAGTTAGGTTTAGGAAAAGATCAACTTGGTTAAGTTTAGGCAACAAAACTACTTAGTTAGGTTTAGGAATAGATTGACTTGGTTAGGTTTAGGCAACAAAACTACTTAGTTAGGTTTTGGAATAGATCGACTTGGTTAGGTTTAGGCAACAAACTACTTAGTTAGGTTTAGGAAAAGATCGACTTGGTTAGGTTTAGGCAACAAACTACTTAGGTTTAGGAAAAGATCAACTTGGTTAGGTTTAGGCAACAAAACTACTTAGTTAGGTTTAGGAAAAGATTGTGGTTTGGGTTAAAATAACTCCAGAAGTGCCGTAACTTAAATACAGAAGTTACGTGGCAAATAAATCTTCTTTCACTAGTGGTTTCACACAGGAAACGAACACCGGTCTCCTGGGCGAAAGTCCTGTGTTTTCCGCCCCGACCTCCTCCCGGTGTCTATGTACATGAATCAATACAATACATTTTCTGACTGTTTCACGACCAATGTGTAATTTTTTTGTTTTTTAAATCAGCAGATCTTGTGAATCCAGAGCAAACAATCATGATTAAGTTAACACAAATGTTTCAAAATACATCAGTATTGAGAAAAAACAAGCATGTGCACACAAAGCAAACAAAGCTCAACATCTTTTCTCTCATATGAGGCCTTTTGTAAGAGAGTGTTCCTTTGGTGAAAAGATGATGAGTAAAAATAAGAAATCAATGCATTTCAAGCTACAAAGCATTTCCAGTAAAGCTCATAAAATAGCCTGCAATCAAATAAATGCTCCAGGGACCACAAATACGTCTTCCTAAGTGTCCATCTGACAGCACTCTTGCATTTATCATCAGTCTCTCTCTCTCTCCCATCACAATAAAGCTGGCTGATTCAGGGTGGGTCAATGGCACGAGAACAATAAGTAGCTGACCACAAAAGCGTCAGCTGCCTGGCGCACCGTGCGCTCTGCTGAACCGCTGAATAAAGCCGCAGTTAAAACACACATTTCAGCCTCATAAACAAACACAAAGGTGCATTTTTTTTCTGCGGTGTAAGTTTAAGTGCATGCACAAACATTGTAGCGCTTACCGAGCATCCCCATTCATAAAGCCGGCTGCTGCTGCTGCTGCTTCACTTTCAGGCCCCCAGCAGGTTGACTGACGGTGGGGGTGCGTTCAGCAAACCAAGAGGAGGAGACGATGAAACTCTCTCCGGAAATCCAAAATAACTCTTGTTAGACACACAAATGTCTCTTATTTAACATAGAAATGTTGCAGTTCCTGTCAGTGCATCCTCTGAAGCGGTGCTGCTGCTGTGAAGTGCAATAACTCACTACAATGAATGCTTCCCAGCCTGCCTCAGTAGTGTGCTTGAACACGCCCTCTTTACATGGCTCCTTAAAGACACAGGCCGCACAGCATGGGGCCTGCCTCATTTCCTTCACCCTTAAAGCAGTTGTCTGTGTCTGGTAGTTTAATCTATAATAATACATCATTTATTCGTTGATTATATTTTGTATTAATAATCTGAATCTGTAATTAAATCAATGTAGTGGAGTAAAAAATACAATATTTCCCTCTGAGATGTAGTGGAGTAGAAGTAGAAAGTATCAGAACATGGAAATGCTCAAGTAAAGTAAAGTACCTCAAAATTGTACTTAACTGAGTACATGTTATACTGTTGTGTTTTTCTAAGCATTATTTACTACTCCTGTTGGAATAAAATAATTGTTTATTATTTTAATAATTAATAACTATAATAATTATTTAACTAAAACGTAGTAATGTGGTTTTGATACCTTCACTTGCTCACATTAAATCATACCGGGATGTTTGCTGAAATTTATTGGATGTGGCACAGCCCTACCTAGAAAAAGTTTCACCAGCCGCCACTGGTCCTGGACATTATTATAACACAGTAGCCTATAAAAAATGTAATTAAATAAAATAATAATAAATTTAATGCCACCTCTCCATGATATTTCAGTTGGCTAATAGATATTAAAAGACTAAAAAAAATGCAACTATATTTATATGTTTTGCTCTAAACCCATCTTTTCCACCAGTCAAGAAAATATTCTGCATTTCATGCGGTATTTATATTGCAAATAGCAGTATAAATCTTTTTACCAAAGTATTGTTGCACTTTCTCTTTCACCAATTTCCTTGTATTTAATTTGTAAAATGTTATCTTATTTTATTATTTTAATAATCACAGATTTTCTTGTATTTAATTTGTATAATTATATTATATTTTATTGTTATTTTATTAATCACTTATTTTATTGTATTTAATTTGAATAATTTTATTTTATAGTTATTTTATTAACTCTCCTATTATCTTTGGGGTCAATTTGACCCCATTCAATGTTTAACGTCTCTAAATAAATGATTGACATCATTTTTTTTGCTTCATATTTAATGACTTTTCCTAATTTATTGGGGACAACTGGGTAAACATAAAATTAAAATGATGACATGTTTTCAATGTCCTGTACACATGCTGTACGCATCGGTGTTCTTTGGCTCTAAAACCTACTAGTGGGTGTAGTAAGCCCCTATTGACCAACATCTATGTGGCTTATAGAGACTGAAAACGCCTATTTAATGGCCTGATGACAGTCTAATCGGATGTTCTCTTTGTGATATCAGAAATGCATTGGCTGATGGTGAAAAGCTGTGTCATTGAGAGGAGAAAAAAAATGCATTGTCATCCTTTGTGAGAACCGGACATATCCAAGGAAGTCAGAGAAAATCACATCCTTCCTGCAGTGCTCTACATTACAGTTTTCAGGAGGTGCATGCAGTGTACCTATAGAAGAGACATCTCACTACTTTTACATGGATTTTACTCATGTAATACACAAGCTAACAAGGCTAATAAGTAGGATCCAGTGTCTCTTTGTGCAGACGACTATGCAAAATTTGGGCTAATAAGGCAAATCACATTCATTATTTACACATTGAGGAATGACTTCCAAAAGCTGTCATGGGTTTCTCACGTTCATCGATCACTGAAGGCCTTTTTTCAGCGGCTGACCCATTTGTTTTACTTTGTGTATTCCAGGCTGATCAGCTGTCAGTGACCGCTCATCAGGAGCTTTTTCAATGGAAATGAGAAGGAAGTAGCTGATTCACCCCAAGGCTGTCTGTGCATGCTCGCCCTGAGCTCAGAAGACAGGAATGTGTGAATGGTTGATAATTATCAAAGGACAAAAGTCACACTGCTCCTCCGCTACCTGGATAGAATGACTACTCACTATTGAAGCTTATCTAACCGTGCTGGTCTTGATAATGTAATGAGCTGCATGGAGAGTGTCCATCACACATTTGAAAGTTATTTCCTGCCTTTGGCTAAGTTCCCAGTTTGGTCTGTCCCACCAGCTGATGGGAGAACAGGACTCTTTATGATGAGAATTTGACTGCAGTGGCCTTTTGTCCAGGAACCAGCTGCAGTCAAATGTTACAAGTTGCCTTTTTGACATACCCACGCCCCAAAAGTATGAATTTCACCACTTTCCTCTATAGTAACCTGTGTGTTTACAGGCTGTTTCCCCATAAGATGACTCTCTCTTTCGCTCTCCAAATCTAATTGAAATCTGGTTAAGACACTGAAATCTGAGAGTGCACTTTCTTCCAAACACTGCAATAACCTGATTACTGAACCTGCATTTACATGCAGCTGGTCAGTAATCACATTTTCCTCCTGGCCCTTATCCTGCTGCGCTGGGCGAACACACCCATTCCATGCATCCAGTGCTCATTTAGTTCTTTAATGCAAGAAGAAATACATGATGGGAAGCTGAACTTCTCAGCGACCTATCGAGAGGCTGCTCAGTTCTAGCTGCTGCAACCGTCTCCTATATATTGCAGCTTTGTGTATTACATTGGCAGCTTTGACAGCTCTGTTCAGTGGTACATCACAGAAGAGGGTGTTGGCGCAGCGGTGTCTCAGCCTTTGCTAACCACACATTTGACGTTTTTGAATTTTTCAAAAAGTTCATTCTCAGTTGAGGCACTTTGGACATTAAGGGAAATCTTTAGCTGTCTGGATTTTTGATGTTGAGGTTTCTCCCAGATTGAACAGGGAACCCCTTTAACCTTCTGGGACTTTTCAGGCTGGAGTTTTGGAGACAGTTTACAGCACCAGCAGTCTGGTGTTGTGTATCTCTTCAGCATGGCTGTGGTGATGCAATGATTTCTATCCTCAGTGCAGAGGGATCCTTTGTCAATCCTATGAGTTTGGTTATTTCACAGCAGAGGGTGCAAAATAAGGTTCACCGCTAAGCCTATAAACCACATAATACAGAGAGAGAAGACTGTGCCCTTTAACCTTTTAGCCATGTCACGCCACCCATGACAA
This sequence comes from Sebastiscus albofasciatus, assembly GCA_916701655.1. Lineage (NCBI taxonomy): Eukaryota > Metazoa > Chordata > Actinopteri > Perciformes > Sebastidae > Sebastiscus > Sebastiscus albofasciatus. The sequence goes on along the minus strand of CAKAOI010046455.1, from coordinate 79,352 downwards.
TTTGGATGGTGGTGACTATGTATAATACCATGACAAAGGTCTGGACAGGCCAGACTGGTTGAACAAGCACATGCACATTTCAGCACGCTGCCGTAAACTTAAAACCTACCTATTGAGTAAGAATGGTTATTATTTATATTATTTTATTCACTTATTTTATTGTATTTAATTTGTAAAATGTTATTATATTTTATTGCTATTTAAATAATCGCCACTGTCCATGTATTTAATTTGTATCATTTTATTATACAGTATTAATTGTTATTTTAATAATCACCAATTTCCTTGTATTTAATTTGTAAAATGTTATCTTATTTTATTATTTTAATAATCGCAAGTTTTCTTGTATTTAATGTGTAATTATATTATATTGTATTGTTATTTTAAGAATCACCAATTTTATTGTATTTAATTTGAATACATTTATTATATCTTTAGTTATTTTATTAATCATTTATTTCATTATATTCAATTTGTATAATTGTATTCTATTTTATAGCTGGGATCTGCTACAGCCCCCCCGAGCGACCCTGAATAGGATAAGCGGTTAGAGATAATGGATGGATGGATATTCTATTTTATTGTTATTTTATTAATTTGACTTCACACTGTTTTACTACTATTACTGTTATTATAGCTTTTAATTTAATTTTATTACATTTTTATAATTTTATTGTCTTGCGTGCTGTGGTCTCAAATTATCAAACTGTTAAATTGTTTTGTTTTTAGTTTTCACGGTTCACATTTGTTCTGTCCTACTTTCGGCTTGTCAGTCATCTGTGAAGGACTTTGAATTGCACTAACCTGTATGAAAGGTGCTGTACAAATAAAGTTTGATTGATTAATTGTAGAGGGCAGTGGGTAAACCTATTATCAACCCATGCTCACAAAGTGGATTATGATTCATAATCTCCTTTTTATTCACTGTGCTGAAGAGGCCTGAAGTGGCTGCACACTCATGGATATGTGACTTCACTTGGGAGTGAAATAACAAAACACAAGAGGACTTTTTAAACTTTTTAAAAGCTGTAACGTCCAATTTCCTTCTGTTTCATACATCATGATTTTGTCCTCATTTCGGAGTCAGCAGTCAGGCGGAGTTATCTGTGTTGCAAAATGTGCTCTGATGCACTCCAACAAGCGCCGTCAGAATTAGGACGCATTCTGTATAAGTCGGTCCCATGAGGAGATACTGAACTGAAATGTAAAAATGTAACAGATTTGTTGATGTGAAGCCGTGTCGCTCTCTCTCTCTCTGCATCTCTGTGTGTGTGAACAGAAGATTAATCTGTGTGCCTCCTCGCAGTGAAGTGAGTGAGAGTGAACAATAGTCACGGCAGCGTTAAGCGTGAAGAATTACCATAATTTTGAGTTACAAAATAGAATTATTCAAAATGTTATGAAGCAATATGTTATATTTAGTTTTTAAAACTGAGCTTTAGTTTAGTTGAAGAAACAAGTTGGGCTATAAAGAATACATGAGATGTGATTTGATTTCTCCTCAGCAATTCCAGACTTCATGCTGGGGAACACTGTTGAGAAAACCTTTAAGATTTAAGACTTTTAACATCATTGTCACTCAACAACCCAGAAGCAATGCAATTAGCATATAAAATGTATATAAGAAGTGGATGCAGTCACCATGACGTCACCCATTGGTTTGTGGACTACCGTTTCAAAGCCATCTTGGTTTTTGGCCATCGCCATGTTGTTTTTTTGCAACCAAAAGTGACACAAGAGGGTGGAGCTAAGTACAACCGAACGCTGACTAAGACATTTTTAGGCGACCAAAATGTTACAATTAACTTTCATGAGCTAAAAACACACTGTGAAAGGGTTAAAGTTGTAAGACGAAAACTCGGCCTGTCAATCACAAGGTAGCAACGCCCTAAAGCATCCCCTGCTTTATGGTCTATTTGACTCTAAACGGGACCATAATTTACTAAATGAACATCATGCTGTATTGAAGAAGACTTGAAACTAGCGATTGAGACCATAAACTCATGTTTACATGTTTACTGAGGTAATAAATCAAGTGAGAAGTAGGGACATTTTCTCATAGACTTCTATACAATCAGACTTCTTTTTGCAACCAGAGGAGTCGCCACCTGCTGGCTGTTAGAAAGAATGCAAGTTTAAGACACGTCAACATTGGCTTCACTTTTCAGACTCTGGAGTTGCCCGCTGAATTTGCATAATGATCAAATATCTATCCACTTTTGCAAAGTTAACAATCTGTCAATGTGATTTATATGCTGCCATTTGTTTCGTTTTTGGGTCTTTTTTGTAAAAATAAATAAAATGTTCTTAACTCCCCTTGACTCGACTTTCCCCTTAAAAACCTTCAAGCCTGCTTCCTCTGTTTCCTCCCCCCCTTTGCCTTGCTGAAGATCAATGTTTTCCGGCCTGAAATAAGGAGATTAGCCAGGCACACTCTCCCAACCCTCCCCCAGCTTTTCAGCATGCTTGCACCGGATCAGGTTCTTCTTCAAATTCTTCCCTGTAACTCATGCTCTTATGCATCCCAATTATGTCTCCGTTGTGCTTGAGAGAATCGGGTCATTTCTGCACTGTAGGATCAAGTGTCACCTATAATCGCTTTGTCTCTCAGACCATGCAAATAGGTCTGCTTAGGACCGTCCGTGTAAAATAGTTGTCTGCAGAGTCTGATATGGTTTCTAATTCCTTTAAAATCCTTTGTTTGTACCAGTCTCTCCTTTATATGTCAGAATTATTAGTCATAATCTAAAATATTCAGATGAGGCACGAAGAAAAAGCCACTACAAAATAGAATAATTTATTGTAGAGCGCTACCATGAATAGGTCCATAATGTGTCCTTCATGATGCATACAGTGATGTTCACATTGGAAATTTGACAGATGATATTTTGGAGTTCTGACTGTCTAAGTTTATACACTACGGGTCCACCTCCAGCACAGCAATGTCCCATTCAACTTTAGTAAAGAACCAGCATATTCAAAAGAGTCGTAGAAAACATCTCATCATAACATGTATGTATACGTTTGCACGGTGAGCATAAAACACATTTTCAGTCATCATATCAATGCCATGTTACACTGTAACACGTTGAACACACATAATGTCACATGACGATCCTCGGTGATGTGTTTCATGTACAATACTTGTGTCCTGTTGCTGTCAATCGTTAAATTAAGTTTATTAAATAAACATAGATACACCATCAGGCTGATCTCTTCTCCAGCCTCATGAACAAATACATAATATTTCTTATTTTAAATTTCTGTAAGTTTCATGATGTCTTATTTTTTCTTTAAAATTAAAATTTGGTCACTGTTCTTTATGTGTCAGTAAACCGGTTCTTCTTTGACAGCTATTAATAGCATATATTTTGGTGTGGTTGTGATAAAATCATTTGAACCAAGAAGATTTGTGCTTTTGGTCCTCAGTCATATTCTGTGGTAACGTAAAAAGCAAACGGATGCACATTAATAAAGTTGTCTTAGCTTGTATATCTACTGACAATCAACACATTCCCCAGACTACTATAAAGGTGCCACAATGCTTTAATGTGATTCATAACATTGTCACTAGTGATGTTCTGAAGATGTTGAGCTCGAAGCTTGATTTGATATAAATATCTGGTAAACAATATGAGACGAGTACATATAGTAAACACATAATGCAACAATGATTAGGCAGAGTGAGGAAGTCAAAGGCAGCCGAGGGCCACGGCGACCGCTGGTGCCTCTCTCCAAAGTCAGAGTCCATTTCTCTTTATCAGTTGTTCAAACATCACATTATTCCATCAGAGTTGGGTTTGTCCATTGTCCAGCCTCAGCAAGCCAAGTGGTCCGTACTCTATATGGTTCTAGGTGGTTGTTTATCCATAAAGCTCTCATATTAAACAATAATACAGTGTTTTTAAAACAAGGTTTTCTTTTTTCAGAACCTTGGGTTCTGCACTCCCTTGTTCGCGTTTGTACCTTCAAATAAATTCACTTAAGCAACGCATAAAAACTTTCAAATGATTGTCTTTTCATAAAATACATATCACATGGAATAACCAATCATACGCGCTACACACAGTCATACACACGCACTCTTCACAGAGGAGAAAACGCTATTCAAGATGCCTGCAATGCTTAATATTGAGCAACAACTCTGTCAAATAGACAGAAAAAAAAAGAAGAGCAAAATACAAATAAACCAACAACAACGAAATCAAAGGCTCGTCCTCAGGGTCCTGTTGTTATTGGAAGGAGAGCCGTGTGTCAAACAAAAGAGGAGAAGCCAGCGGTAGGTGCCTGAGCGGCACAGCCCAGGCTGCTGGGGGGCCGGTAGAGGGTGCCGTGCTGGCTGGGGGGTTCGGAGGACAGCAGGGAAGGGGTGGGAGTCCGGCTTCCCTTAGACCTGAACAGAGTGCCCTGGCCCTGGCACTGGGGCTGAGGGGACGGGGCGCTCTGGGGGAGGAGGGGCGGCAGAGGGGGCACGGGCGGCGGGTGCGGCCGTGACTCCTGCTCGACCAGGGGCTCGGGCTGGGAGTAGCCGTACGCCGGCGGGCGAGAGACGCCCTTCTGCTGCCGTCGCCAGGAGTTGTAGTAGGTGGGGTCACTGATGTAGTGGTTGACGAAGGAGTGGGTCTTCTGACGGCTCTGATCCATCTCATATTCGCTGTCGCTGCCCTGGGAGCCAATCAGTTAAAAGACTGTGAGATTACCAATCAGACATATGTTTACTACACAGACAGCAACATTAACATGCTCTCAAATCAAGGCTAATTCTAATACGGCACCCTTGCTGTCAAACTGCACAGTACTGGGTCATAACACAGCAGGATGTATCTACTGAGAGACAACTGGAAATCTATGAATCCATCAAGCAGCTCTACAGGGCAGACAATCACTTCTATTGAGCATCTTCCACACATACAGCTCACCCATACCTCTGAGGAGCACAGAAGTGATACCCGTACACATAAGTGTCCTAGAATTGGACAGAAACAACATTTACAGGATTCATTTGCTTTTTGTTGCCATATAAAGGCCCAGTCACACCAAGCCGACGTCAAAGAACTACATCGCCTTTGTCTTGGCCGACAAGTTGCATTTGAAGTTTCTATTGGCTCCCCCGGACCTCCTGACCGAGTGCCATGGACCCCTGGGAGTCCCCGGACCCCACTTTGAGAATCACTGCTTTAAACCATCAGCCTTGCACGTTACAAAGATTTGTGTGGGTGAATGCTGTCGCCATTCCAGCACACTGAACTGGCTGAGAAACACAAGCAGTTAGGAAAGAAAAAAAGAGCAAATTGCTCTCACAGACAACATTACAGACTTGGCACATTTGTGTGCCTGACAAGTGCCTGCACATCTACTGCTCTATTGAGGCACTACAGCTGAACAGATGTTGAAGCGCCATTTATTTGCTCAAGTGGCAGGTAAACAGTGGGAGGCTATGCAGAGGAAAAAGAATAACACCAGTTTGTGTCTCCCACGAGAGCGCTGTTTGCTCGAAGAGGGTTGAACAATGTTTTGACTGTGCAGGTACCAGATAAATTGGCCGGGGAGACCCGGTGCGAGTGTGGGAAGACACATGTTCGCGATCTGCTACAATCAGCTCCTCTGCCTTTAGCATCCATCATCACTTCTAACCTTCCCTGTCCCTTCACCGGACCTCCCTACTCCAACACACACACACACTGAGCGGAGACCCAGCAGCCCAGATTAATACAACATTTCCTGTTTGAGGAAAATTAATTAGTTGCGAAGACATTTCAAGTCACATGAGAGATGAGAATTGGCCCCGTACTTCCTTCCCATGGGACAAATCAGTATTAAAAGTCAGATCCAGAGATGTCAGCCATGACTAACAGAGGATATTTAATTTTCGAGGTTATCCACTCGAGGCAAATGTCTTGCTGACTGTCATTTTCAGATATTCCGCTTCATTATTAGACAGCCATCGAGTTGTTGCATGTAGAAAAGCAGTGATTATGACAAAAAAGATTGGAGGTTATCAAGCAGATAGACGGCGAATGTGACAAAAGTATTGGAAAGGTTATGTCTCGGCCCTGGAGGACTTTTCACATTGACAAATTCAAACAGTTGAATTTTACTTTCTAATCTAAGCTCATTGCCGATTCCAGACGTGGAGTGGACATGGAGCCACAGGCCAGGGTCAGAGCTCACCTGAGAGTCGGATATCTCAGAGGGTTTCTCGGTCAGACTGCTGCTCTCTGCCGGGATCAGGTCATTGTACTTAGTGCTGACGTCCTCATCGGAGTAGTGCAGGCTTCCAGGACTGGGTCTGGGTGGAGACCTGGACAGATGGAGACAGAGACAGAGTGTCTGTGAGAGATAGAAAGCAAAACTGAGAAAGAGAGATGGAGCTAATGGTTATATAAGAAAAGCGTTTCATTTGATCATCATCATTGTTCACTTTGGGAAACAGTTTTCTCTTCTTTTGAGAACATAAAATGCCTCCTTTTTGTGTGACTGACACCACTCGGCTGCAAAATACTTCTAAAAATGAAAAAGCTTCACATCCAACAGTCAGTGGGATCAATACGCACAGAATGAAAATGAAACTGATATCTTAGTTCAGACAAGGATTCGATTCCGCTGTTAGCCGGCCATTAAATGTACGTTATTGCTCGCTATAAGCACCATAGATGTGGGTCATTAGGCGCCTACTACTTTTACTACTATTACGTTGTAAAAGTGAAGCGAAACTTAAAAGCAACACGTTCTAACATGACGTAAAACTTACGAATGAAAACTTCTTTAGGTTTAGGCAACAAAACCACTTAGTTAAGTTTAGGGAAAAACATCATGTTATGGCTTAAAATAAGTCAAAGTGAAACTTACACCTTGTTGGTTTCATATGGGATGTGAAACCTGGTCTCCAGGTATAAAAGGTCGCTGTCGTCTTCTTTTATACCTTCTTTCAGTGATCTACCATGTGAATAGATGATAAAACCTACTATTAACACCTCTTGCGTTACTTTTTGACAGCCCGGGGACGGCGTGTCAATATAAGCTTGTTACATGCATAGTGTCCTTTCAAAATAAACTCCCGTCTTCACAGGAAGTTAGGTTTAGGCAACACAACCACTTAGGTAGGGTTAGGAAACGGACGTGGTTGACGTTAACTTCACTGACTTGACTTACGTGACAAAATAAGCCAACATTAATTCCAGTTTCACACGGGACGCGAACACCGGTCTCCTAGTTGAAAGTCTTGTGTTTCTTTGACCCATCCACCATCACTCCTGCCCGACCTTAGCGGACTTTAACGCTAGTAATACGTCACTTTTTCCGACGGTCTAATAACGCAGCAGGTGGGTTTACATTGCAGTTAGTTGAAAGCCTGGCTCGTCACAAACTGTTGCTAAAAGGTACCTCCGTGTATCGGTATGATGAGTTGGGAGTGAGAACAGGTTGCTATTACACAAAGCGTTTTGGTCTTTCGTCATATTGTTTTGTTATTTCCCTCTGGTCTTTGCAAAGTGTCAGTTTGGCAGCTGGGGGCCGAGGTCTGCCAAAGTTCAGCTGACCTCAACCGTCATGCGCTGCACAAACGGGCTCCTGTATGAAAACATTATGAGCATCTTCATGAAAGGCTTCTTTGTGGTGATTAGAGCTGAATGGCTGTACAGATTGAGCCAGTCAGAGATTTAGACCTCCTGCAGTAAAGCTGCGTAACAAAGCATTGCCCCTTAGCTCTTTATGAGCACGGGTCAAGTAAAAGTCTCCATAGCTTCTTTTATCTCCACTCATTAAGTCCATAAAGTGAAGCAGAGAGAAACATCTGTGCAGACAATTATTATTCTCCTTCTGCAGTAATGACTGCTGCTGCATTCAAGGTCTGTTGGGATTGAATTGGACGGTCAGAGGGCAAAAAACTGGACCACCACCCCTCACATCACTGAGCTACATCAGTGGGCTCAGTATGCAACCCGGGCTAACACAGCATTAAGAGAAGAGTCTGCTTGGTTGGTTTTCAGAAAAAAAGATTTATATAAAGTAGGAATGGCATGAAAGTAAATGTTTAAATGATCTGAAATGGAAAACGTTGTATGTGGGGGCAGAATAGACAGGCATAAAACGCTGCGATGTCAAGTATAATATTAAGGAATAAAGCAGACAACCTTGACGGGCTTCTCAAATAAAAATTAATATGTTCTGAGATATATGCGGGAGCTAAATCACGGGGAATGCCAAGAACAGGAAGCTTAGAAGACACAACATGACAACGGCCATGAAAGGGTTGACACAACAAAGAGACATCTCCTCTGGGTTAAAGGGGATGACGTGAGGGGGCGGACTGTGAAAAAAAAGAAAACAACCATGTACTTCAGACAAGGTTGAGTCAGACATTAAAAGGACGGGGCGACGTGAGCGTAGGGGAGGGGCGATGGATCCTACTACTCCAAAATGCTGCCAGTGAGCTTTGAATTATTTAGGAGCACTGTATTTTCTCCCATTGCCTTATCCGTCTAATACATCCCTCTCTCCCTTACGCCTTCAAATATCCCGTAGGGAGCCCTCCCACTCTTCCTCCTCAGTCTACAGATCATTAGCAGAGAGTACAGCACCAGATTGGAGCTCTTCAAAAGAGACGGAGCAACTCGGGGCCCTTTGATCCCCCTCTTTGGCCTCCTTGGTCAAGGAGAAAACAGCACAGATTCTGCTGCCCTTAACGCAGCCCTTCTAGCACATTCCTCCATAATGTGCAAAAAACAACATCTTTTGCTGTGACAAGAAGCAGACTCTGGACTCAACCCCCCCAAGCACAACCACGTGAACCATCCATCCAGTCACCGATTATGTGTGACCCATGTCTCCACACTTCTTGTGTTTGTGAAATCCCTCTTATCTAATGTTTGCCTAAACATTACCACAGAGCCAGCCTGTCAAAGTCCTGCTTTGATGGGCCGAAGGACATGTTCTCATACCCGACGGTGTCGCACTTTATGTCGAGACGAGCTCTCACAGCGCCGCACTCGAGAGATACTCCGGGCCGGTGGCCAAAAGAAAAAATGGCCGGCTCTGACCCATAGGCACCCTTTGTCTAAAGCGGTGATGGACAGACAAAGAGCGATGCAGAAGCTCATGAATGCTAATTAGCTGGTATTGTGCTGCCCCCTTGTATAGATTGTGGCTCGACACAAACACTGAATATCAACGAGGGCAGCGGAAGGAGGCTCAAATCAGCAGCTGGGCTCCTCGAGGCCCGGTTCGTTCTCTCTAGACTGACAGACTATTGTGAGGGAACAACGCACTACTACACTATTAATTCTTGTCTGTATCAGAAGTAACACTTATGTAACACTGAACTGGAAGACAAAACTGAAACCGAGTTAACTTCTTCCACTCCTTGAGGGTGCCGGCGCCCTCCGCCGACTTTACTGTCTTTCAGAGGCTCAGTTTTAGAGCTAGAGTGAAGGAACTGGTATGAAACTAGATGACCTCAGAAACCCACTGGTACCAACCATGTCATGCTAGCATGTTGGGAAGGAAGCTAAATAACGCTCCGAAGTTAAGCTAAATTTTGGGAAAAACTTTTCAAAAGGGTCCCTTGACCTCTGACCTCAAGAAATGTGAATGAAAATGGTTTCTATGGGTACCCATGTGTCTCCCCTTTACAGACATGCTCACTTTATGATAATCACATCACAATCACGCAGTTTTTTGAATGCAGTATAAATGTGTTATTTGTATATTTCTGCATACTGGGGTCCCTAAACATAAAATGACCTGTGGTGACCTCTAGGATAATCACAGCCTCATGAAACTTTACAGCCACAAACTAGAGACCTAGAGCATTCAGAGGATGGATGGCTTTCCTAGGTAAGTTTCTGAGCAGTTTACAAAACAGAAGTGCTCGCTATCCAATCGCCGAAAAATGCAATTCTTACAGAAATCTCCAAATGTCAAAAGTTTTAGATACCAAATCACAGCATGGCTTTTTCTATGGTGTTCCTCAAGGTCTTGGTGTCTTAATGTGGTATTTTGGAGGGACTATTGATCATTTTTATCATTTCTTGAGTGGTAAAAAATTGTTAAATTTAGTACCAAATCTGTGTAACAAATGGTATCAACCCAAAAAATGCTGCAACAACTTATGAGACATAATAGAGCATGGGGATGACCATCATATACTTCTATCATAATTTTCTAAGCAATTATACACTTTAAATATGTATTCAAACTTGACACACAGTGTGAGCTGCATCTCAAATTAATGTTCAGGTTCCCAGCTTTCAGTTGATGTACACCACTTCTATGTGACATCTACTGTTGACCTGCTATCTGCCCCTAAAGACACCCTGCGCCTCCCACCCCCTTAAAAAAGACAGAAATGGGTCTACGATAAAGAGCGGTGGAGTGGAAAAGGTTAATATGTTTGAGAAGTGGATTCTGTGCATGCAGGAAACGGATGCAACAGTCAGCTGAACTGATTGATTGTTGGTCACTGACCGTGTGTAGATGCCGTTCTTGCGGCAAAAGGAGTTCTTCACAGAGAGGCGTCTGTTGTTGAGCTCCAGCGAGGGGAAGCGTCCCTCGTCCAGGCGCACCATCTCCCCGTGGGTCAGAGGCAGCGCCGTGCAGTTGGAGTGGTTGCCTGGACAGGGGTATGAGGACGACACTGTGTGGGTCGTGGGATGAAACAAGTGATTTGTGATCTTCAGTCAAATCTAGAATCAATTTCAGTCTCAAGGATGAGTTGAACACAACACAATAAAACTATGAGGCTTGAATTTAGTTCTTTTTTTGACAGTTAAAGGGACAGTGTGTAGGATTTGGCGGCACCTAGTGGTGTGGTTGCAGACTGAAACCAACTGAGTAGTACACTGAGTAGTAGATTTCGGTAACGTGAGCTGACGAGTGCAAAACCGTGGTAACGCCGTTCATCTCGCTCAGATGCCATCCTTACCGTAATAACACTACTTTGGTAGCGACGGAAGTCAGACGGCTGCTGGTGGTACCACGGTTTTGCACTCTGCGGCTCACGTTACTGCAGTTTCAAAACACAACAAAAATTCTTAGTTTCAGGTGATTATACACCAATAAAAACATAGTTCTGAATATTATATTTCAGTTCTGCTAACAGATGCCCGAAATGTTACACACTGTTCCTTTAACTTGATTTTTTCTAAACAGAAAAACAAAAAAAATAGGTATTCTATTGATCACATCCTCCTCAGTTTACAAAACAAACAGAAATGCTGCTTTTTGACAGTCAGTCAGGCCAACTGTCCGGTCACGGCCTCCAGCAAAACAAACAGACAGATCAGCTTCATAGCTGAGGGGTTGAGAGGAGGCTAAGAAGTCCTCTTTGTGTCCCCACACAAACACAGCGCTTGTCTGAACTGGTCTCACCAAGCCCTGTTTACTGACCCTGGTAACCACTGGCACCATGCTAAATGCTGAATCAGCTAAAAAGTCACTGCTACGAGGCTTTAGGATGGCTTGACCTGACCCTTCACTTTCCCCCTTCCCGTCTCACCACTCCGCCCATCTCCCCAATGCTGCTGGGTGACTCGACCACGTCTAAAAGATTAGCCCCAGATGCCCTCACTGTGAATACTAGCCAACCATACTGTGAAATATTAAGTCTCCTAACATTGATTAACTTATGTTTTTGGATTTGAGCTCTGATAAAGAGTTTCTCGGAGCAGCAATGTCACCTGGGATAATTCACAATCATGAAAATCGGCTTCTTGATACAGTGGTGCGAGCGCCGCTAGTGCTGTAGTTATATAATTACTCTCAGTCTGACTAATGACCTGAGCATTAAACCACTGCCAAGCCATTTATCCCCGTATTGATCCTCACTGCAGTTAAACATGAACAATAATGTTTATTCACCTGCCTGTGTCAGCTGTTTCACCGGTAGCCTTTACTCTCATCTTTCCCCTGTCAGCCAAACAATGTTCAGAAAAACCAGGGTAATTTGTCTAATTGTGTGAGCCTTCACAATCCCATTTTCTGGAAATAGACTTTGGATGTGCAATCGTTAAAATGCAATTCTCAGCAGAGCTGTCCACGAGGAAGACAAATACCAGTCGATAGCTTAAGTTGCAAATGCAGACGGAGAAACTGAGACGTTAGCAGGCGGTCGTACCTGAGTCTGTTTTTTTGGTGTATTTTTTACTCTGCCCTCGGATGATGAGGATGAACACGAGGAGGAGGATGAAGATGAGGCCCACCAGGGCGATCACCACCAGGAACCACCACTCCTCATAGAACGGGGACACTTTCTGGGCTGAACACACAACAAATGATACACATTAATAAACTAAAACAAGCATTGTTTTGTTGACACATTATTGTTCAGATTAAAGTACCTGATATAGAGGGGGAGGGGGCGCTCGGGGATCCGTAGCCGTAGTCGTTGACTGCGATCACTCGAAAGTCATAGGTGACCCCCTCTCGCAGCATTTCCAGGTTAAGTGTGTAGGACGTCACTTCTTTAGGGATGTCTTTGATAAGGATATCCCACAATCCTTCATCTAAAGGCAAGATGAGAATGAATAGGAAACACTTGTTGAGGTATTGGAACTAAGGCTGTCAATCAATACAAATATTTAATCGTGATTAATCGCAAATCAATCGCACATTTTTTATCTGTTCAAAATGTACCTCAAAGAGAGATTTGTTAAGGATTTAATACTATTATCAACGTGGGAGTGGGCAAATATGCTTTATGCAAATGTATGTGCATATTTAGTATTGGAAATCAATTAACAACACAAAACAGTGACAACTATTGTCCAGAAACCCTCACAGGTACTGCATTTAGCATAAAAATATGCTCAAATCATAACATGGCAGCAACAACAGCTGTCAGTGTGTCAGTGTGTTGACTTGACTATGACTTGCCCCCAAAACTGCATGTGATTATCATAAAGTGGGCATGTCTGTAAAGGGGAGACTCGTGGGTACCCATAGAACCCATTTTCATTCACATATCTTGAGGTCAGAGGTCAAGGGACGCTTTTGAAAATGGCCATGCCAGTTTTTCCTTACCAAAATTTTGCATAAGTTTGGAGCGATATTTAACCTCCTTTGCAACAAACTAGTATAACATGGTTGGTACCGATGGATTCATTAGGTTTTCTAGTTTTATATGATACCAGTATCTTCAATATAGCTTTAAAACTGAGTCCGCTACTACCTAAAAATCCCCAAAAACTCTTCATGTATTGTATGACGGGCTCACCAGAGGGTCTGGCCTCGATGACGTATCGTGTGATGGGTGCACGGCCTTGATCGCCGCTGGTCCAATGCAGCGTGAGGGCAGTGCCATACCGAGAAATAAAGGGTTCTCCGGGAGGGCCTGGGGCTCCTTGGGAAGACAAAAATGGTGGATAGTTATAAAAAAATTAGTCTAAAAGGTAATACTATTGACATAAATATCAGAAATGCATCCCAGATTTAGAGTCCCACCTTCTCCAGGCCCAGTGGTGATGTTGGCCTCCACCTCGGGGCCATAAGTGAGCGTCTTGGCCCGGATGCGATAGTTATAGGTGACGCCATCCGCCAGGTCTTTGATCTTCATCCACAGGGGAGCGCTGCCCTTCACATCTACTGTCACTATCTTACTGACACCTGGAGTGCGAGGAGAGGAGTCTGTACAGGAAACACTAAGACTCTAGAATGCTGCTTTCTACAAGCGACACATAGCAACAAAGCTTTTTTGCATATGAACAGACACACAGTCACACAACGAGTTGGACGACTACACAGACAGGCATATCTTTGCATATATAACAGAAAGGGTCTATTATCCAGCAGCCTTCTCGATATCCAGATAGGAAGAGACACCAGGACCTTTTTATAATAGACCAATTGATATTCCCTGTCTTAACTGCTCTGTTCGGCTTTGCTCTGGGTCCATTAGCGGATAGCCGAGGGACCGCAGCATGCCTCGGCTCAGCATTCCACCTCTGCTCCCAATTACTTGACAATCTGGTCCAGGCAACCACACTTAACCAGCTATTAGCCATGTTTCTCTCAGCAAGAGAGGAAGCTGTGCAAAGTGTCACCAGAGCATTCCAACATATTTTATCAGACGTGCCATATACGTTACTGCAGGGCCTACGCTCACCTGTAACAGATTAGTGCACGAGCTTAAGCAGCGTGAGTTAAAACAGAATATGGTAACTAGGAGAGAGGTTGTAAATCACAGTCTGGGAAAAGCCAGCTGAGGAATGTCAAGAGACACGACAGAGTTGTTAGGCTCCAGGCGGAGCTTCTCACCGTCGACTGGAGTGCAGGGTTCGTAAACCAGGCGGTAGCCCTCGATGATGCCGTTGGCCTGCTTGGGCTCTCCCCACGACACATTGACAGACGTGGTGGTCAACTCGCTGAAGTGGATGAAGCTCGGAGCAGTCGGCGCTTTTGGCGAAGAAAGTGAGAAAAGAGGTGATGAGAGTTGGATCTCTTCAGAGAATGGAGACAAAACACTACATACACTCATTTGTACATTTTCAGTGTTAACATTCTGTAATTAATGTACAAACTTTGACACAAATGAATAAGAACAAATAAATATTTATAACACTGTACCGCAAGCAATTTGAAATTCAGCAGTCTTTCATAAGTCGGAACCAGGGTTATTATAATAAACTAAAACTGAAACTAAAACAAAAATAAGCAGTGAAAAAATATTTGTAGTAAACTTAAACAAAATGTTGTTGTTCGTCTTTCGGCTGCTCCCGTTAGGGGTCATTGGATTATTGATCTGCACATTGATTTGGCACAGGTTTTATGCCAGATGCCCTGCCTGACACAACTTGTTTTGGTCGTGGGTGAACCCCGGAGGAAACCCACGCAAACACAGGGAAAACATGCAAACTCCAACCTGCAACCTTCATGCTGTGAGGTGAAGGTGCTAACCACTGCTCCACCGTGCTGACCCAGTAAACTGAAACTGGATAATAAACTGTATTCTAAAACTAAAACTAAACTGAAACAATATTGCCTGGGTAAAAAACTATTAGAAAATAAATTTGAATTGCATGAATTTCCGTCAACTCTTAACATTGAACCACAGAAATTGAACAGACTTGACCTTCCAGGAGATGGCACTACACCACAATTGCTTCACATCGGACACTAAAGTAGCGCGAAGATTAAACATTATATTCCTACTAGAGATGGAGCAATTAATTGGCTTGGCCGACAGAACGTTTTACAAACTATCGCTATCGGTAGAACTGGGCTCCGATAGTGGCCGATGGCTGTGCGGCCTCCACCAGTCACGCGGGGATGTACTGTACATCACCGTTTTGCATGGAGGCTCCATACACAAAGTCAAGGTAGAGGGGGGGTTTATTTCTCTTGAATATAAAATGCAACACTATCAGCGCTTTGTCCACGATACAAGACAGGGAGGAAAATTAATCATTCAACTGCTTGCTTTAATTTGCTTACCAATTTGGCAGTCTCTCTTCAAGGTAATCCAGCCACGTAACCATCCATTCATGAAATGAAATTACACACTTTAGGATGCTCCTGACCAAAGGAATAAGCACCAATGTGAATGGTTTGTAAGAGGGGAATTTAACAACGTAACGGGACACGCAACAGACGTAATACTGGCCAGTCATACTGTAAACCACAGAACAGCACATTGCAAATAAACAGAACATATTCCAACGATGTAGTCCACGAAATAACACTTCAGGATATTCTCTTATGAATGATTAAATTCAGAGTGGCAAGTAACTGATTTATCAAAAACAGCATATGCAAAAGTGGCTGCTACAGAAGTAAAGAAGATATCGGCCGATTAATCGTCTATCGGCTTGTTCCAAACTATCGTTATTATAACGGCTTTGAAAATCCACCATCGGTCGACCTCTAATTCCTACACAGTGCTCCAACCATGTATTTTGTATATATATATATATATATATATATATATATATACACATAGCTACATACTTCTGAGACATTATACCTGGCCCTAACAAAAACAAGCTACAACTACTGTAAAACAGCCTGTACTGTAAGCCCTACCCTAACCCTAACCATTTCTGAAAAACTGAAATTATACTAAAAGTAGCAACCACACTCTAAAAACCAACTAAAACTAAACTTAAATGCAATTGAAAAGTCAAAAACTAAATTAAAAACGAATTGAAAATTCTAAATTATTATAACCTTGGTCGCAATACTACTTTGGCACATTTTCAGCAGCAGTTATTTTCCCAATTTGCTCCAAATTCTCAAGACATTCGGGTGAATTATACAGGCAAACAAAATAGATTTGGGCCAGAACGACGGAGGCAGAATACTCTATTAAATTCTGTAATTAATAGGGATGGGGATCGATCATTTTTATTGATACCATTTTCTAAACTGCTTAACGAGCCGAGTCTTTATTGATACTTTTCTATAATTTGGTGAAAAGACGAGACGACTATAAATTCTTAACATAACTGGTATCGCTTTTATTGCTTAACTGAGTCTGTGACTGATTTCTGAACATTAGAATGAAATCTGTCTAACCTTCAATAAACTGATGCTGGGCATTTATTTGAAAAGGAATACACAGGACCCCATCAACATAACGTATAACTATGACAGCAACCAACTGACCAAATGAGAAATGAAGAGAACAAATAAATAACCTAATTCTTTACTTATACTATATACTTTACAGCAAGCAATTTGAAGTTCAGCAGTCGTCAGTAGATATCTGCGCTTCCATATGTCACAATACTAATTTAGCATATTTTCAACAGCAGTTACTTTCCCCTATTTGCTCCAAACTCTCAAGACATTTGGGAGAATTACACCGGCAACAAAAAGTAGATTTGGGCCAGCACGACAGAGGGAAATCCAGAGGCAGTATGCTCATAGTCTGAAACAAAGTCCCGTTATGCTAGATGGCAGGAAACAGAAATACTCAGAGATTAAAAGTGAGAGCGGTTTCATTGTTCATTGTTCTTTATCGGAGCATGAATAACAAAATGTTTTGTGCGTGTACAAACAGGTACCGCGGTGTACGGCTCAGATCAATGCCAAAACGAAAATCCTATCATTGCTTGAAGAAATGAGTCACTGAAAAGCAAACTGGAAGTCGACACCAGAGTGCAGAATCACTGTGTGACCTTGATTGAGAGCTGTGAGAACTGACCCAGCCCAGATCCAGCTAAGTGGCGGGATTTTGCCACAATTCTGCATAAAATTCACAAAAGCTTGTGTTGGCTCACTTCCCAGTACCCTGCGGTGCAGAGAGCCAAAATTCCTGCTTGTGTTTTTTAAGTTCTCAGCACTTTGTACCCCTCGCCAATGTCACAGCCTTCAAGGGGGCGAAAAAAAGACAAGAGAAATTTATACTGGAAACTGTTTTTGTGCTGAAACCGCAGTGGAGGGACTCTCGCTAGCTGGTAAACACAGGCGTCTTTGTGCAGCTGCGGCCAAAAAAACTAATCTACATGTGTCCCCCGCACTCTGTATTCACTGCTCCTCCGCTGTCATTAGGCTTCCACCCTCGTGGCTTGTCCTGGATGAAGGGGCCAAAAACACTCTGATCTCTTATGCTACATCTCACAGGACCAAACTCTTTAGTGAAAATGTTCTATTTCTTGGTGAATACGAGAAGCGGGTCTTACAGTATTTCTCTTAAAGCTGCAGCACTTGTGTTCAACACAGTGACTAAAAATGAAAGTGCTCATCATCTATTCTTTTGTAAGGAACCATTTGTGACTGAATACAAGGCCAACTTTGAGATACTACTCCACACAAGCACCCTTGAGCACCATAAAATAGTGAGGAGGAGGATCATTGTGCAGACGACAGAGGGAGACAGACAGATGGGTATAAAGAAATACAGAACTGTGAAATGCTATAGAAGATCTGAGCTGCGAGATGAATGCCGCTGGTCTTTTTTTTGAACAAACACTACCACATCTGGATTCGCCGCAGCTCACCTGCTTGCTGAGTGCGCCCTCTGGTGGGCAGGGAGCGGGGCCCGTCCCCTGCAGCATTGAAGGCTGCCACGCTGATCATGTAGGTGGTGTAGCCTGTCAGGTTTTTGAGCTTCACCCCGAGCTCCGGCAGGAACAGAGTACGAAGGCGCTCCGTCTCATTCTGGAGCTGAAACTCCCAGAAATAGATCTGTGAACAGAGACAAGGAAAAAAAAAATCATTAAAAAGATAAAAAATAAGAAAGGAATGATGTAAGTTTGGCTGATTTGCTGTAACACAGGGAAAAAAAAGAGAGATTATTGATACCTTATAACCCTGTATGTCCCCGTTCTGAGCATCCAGAGGAGGAGGGTCCCATGTGACGTCCAGCTGTGTGGCTGTTGAGGACTGGACCACCACATTTTGGGGAGGGGATGTCGGGACTACAATGGAGCAGAGTGTAATCAATTTTTCTATAAGCCTTGCTTAACATCTAAGAAACGAAGATTAAAGGTAGAATAGCACACGCGCTGCACAGCAAGAGAATAAACCTACCCGCCTCTCCAACAAACACTTCCTGTGGTGCACTGCTGGGACCTTCCCCCACAGCGTTATACACACTGAGACGGATCTCGTAGCGTTTGTGTTTACTCAAATCTGCGAGGAGAGAACCCACAGCAGCATTATAATGGAACAGTTAAGATCAAAAAAAGAAAAGTTCCTCCAGAGAGACACACAGTCATAGTGATGCTTGTGGCAAGACAACATCATGAATTGAACAAAAAAAAGACGGAGAGGGGTGGAATTGTAAAGGCAAAGTGATGAAAAGACGGGGTTGTTGTGGGGACACGGGGAAGATTTGTCAGCGATTAAAAAGAAAGAAGACACTGAAATAATGATAGGGCGGCTTGGAGAGAATTAAGTCATATACACATCTTAAGAATCAGCGGCGGCCCCTCAGCGGGTACGGCTGAGTTGGAGGACGACGCACAGGCGCAGATGCTGTAAATTTTTATACAAATGGCATGCAACAGATGACATGCAAACAGATGGAGAGTGACGGAAGAGAGGCATAAAGGGACTTACTATCCAGTTCATACTGGGTGAGCGAGGATTCACTCAAGTTCCTGATGCTGTACGGAGCTGGAGTTTGGATAGAGGATGGGATAGAATTGGGGAAACAAGGATTGGGAAAAGAGCTGCAATATTAGCTGCTATTTAATAAAACACACCACAGACCTTACTGATAGCATCAAAAGCAACACTTTGATGTAAAAGTAAGTACATTTAAGATTCCGGGTAGCATCACTTTCTGCGGAGTAGTTGATGGGTAAGCAGTGAAACTGTAAACTCACCAGTGAGATCAGCCCAGTTGGCAGACGGGCTGTTAACTGTGCGGACGGTGAAGCTGCGGAGCCGGTCATAGTGTAACTCCCGGTACCGGACCCTGAACCCCAACAGGACTCCATTTATGTGATCCTCAGAGGGAGGCTGTGAAGAGGAGAGGTCTGCTTAAAGGGACTGTTTGGGTGTTTTGAAGTGGAGTTGTATGAGGTACTTATCCATATTCAGTGTGTTACCTACAGTAGATGACAGTTGGCACACCCCCAGCTTGGAGAAGCAGACAGGAGTTACTTCATAGAATCAAAGCAAGCTGTGGACGGGGCCGGCAGCAAAACGTATTTCAGCCAAAAAATCAATACCAGTCCAAGTGTACAATATATTTAGAATATTTTCATTGCTATACTGTGCAGTCAGACAGCCCTTTCCAATGGGGAACTGAAGCCGTTGTATCCATCTATGCTCTCGCCAAAGCCACCAAACTCCATCGGGAAAAACAGTAATTTTACCTCGCCGAACACGGGGGTTGCTAGTCTATCGCTGTCTCGAACGGTTAGTTTGTTTGTGCTATAGTGTGACTTTGGTGAATCTGAACTAATCAAAGACAATAACAAAACAAACTTAGGCCCGACTCATCAGACAGAGTGCGTTTTAGCAGCCTGGGGCGGCTTTTTGAAATTGTTTTCAATGAGATTGAAGCGCTTTGTGCGCTGCTTTTGTGTTGCTGAGTGCCTCGCCCTCGTGTTTTTACAGGAGCGCCCTGAAAGCCTCGAGTTGAAAAAAAAATATCAACTCAGAGTAGAAAAGTGCCCGATGTCATTAACATTTTTTCCTCATTGTTGTGACTTTTGCTGGATACCCGGAGCTATATGAGTTTACTAACCATAGTTACCATAATCTGAACAGAAAACATCAGGAGGCAAATTAGTGCGGTACTTGTTGTTTTCATTAATTTAAACTGTACTGTTAACTATTTGGGCGGCGTACAGTTCATGGTTTGTAATATGGTAACAAAAGCACTCATTTGGTGGTTGCCTAGCAACATATCCAATAAAAAAGACGCAGCAAACTGCAAAAATGTCTCTCTCTGATCGGGTATAACAGTGTTTTTTTTCAATGGAGTCTGGTTGCATCAGCGAGAGCATAGATAACGGCTTCAGTTCCCCGTTGGAAACATAGACTCTATAGCTGTCTCACAGGAAGGTAAACCAGCGAAAATATTCTAAACATAGTGTACACTTGAACTGATATTGATTTTTTTGTTGCTGTCGGCCCTGTCTTACAGCTTGCTTTGCTTCCGTGCGGTAACTCCTGTCTGTTTCTCTGTACTGGGGGTGTGTCGACCGTCATCTACTGCACTGACTATGGATAAATACCTCATACAACCCCACATCAAAACACCCAAACTATCCCTTTAATGCCCAATACTTAACAAACATGAATTCATCCTTCCATTCACAAAACACAGCGCCAAGTAATTCAATGGCGTACCTGCCAGCGGACCAGCACAGACGTGGTGGTGTGAGGTGTAACGGACAGAATGGTCGGGGCTTTGTCTGGGGCTGGAGGAGATAAGGGGAGAAAAAAAAAAACGAGAATTTTGGTGTTAGCGAAACCAACCCAGCTGAGCAGAGTGATATATAATTCAAACAGTCTGCTGGGGAACAGCTTGAGAGTAAACACACGCACTGTTGACGTAGAGCATTCGCTGTGAAAATCCAAAGTCAAAACATGGATGTAAAGGCATTCGATTACAAAAGTGTTGTTGTACAAGTGAACAGGAAATCAGCGGATAGTGACGGCATGGGGACAAGTCCAATTACTGCAGTCTTACCATCCTGTAGTGTCGTGATGGCCTCACTCTCCTGGCTGTACTCGCTGTCTCCAATGTCATTGGTGGCTTTTACACGGAACTGGTACGAAGTGAAAGGCTTTAACCTTTAAAAAGGAGAAAAAAAGGCGTTTGTCAGAATAAAAACTGCTGACGTTTAGGGGGAATAAAAGCGGACTTCCATATTTACCTATCCACTATGTAGGAGTGCGTCTCGTGGCTGACTGATGCAGAGTGGACCGTCCAGTTGCTGTCCGGCAGCTCTCTGTACTGGACTGTATAGTAACGAACTGGGGAGAGGCCGTCACTGCCTGGTTCCCATGACAACAGCACTTTGCGAGCCTGGACTTCCTCTTGAGGCACTACGGGACGGCTCGTTGGTTGGGGTCGGGCTGAAGGGCACACACACACACACGTTCAAGGATACTCTCAAACTTAATATTTTAGAGGTGAATAATTTAAACAGCTGTGGTATTTTACCTCTTTTCTCTGTTGTGACCACCAGAGCCTCGGCGGCCTCGCCCCAACCCTTTCGTGTCTGAGCGGTGAGGCGGTACACGTAAACCATCTCCGGTTTCAATCCGGACGCTGTGTACTGTCGCGCGCTGGGGCTCAGCACGTCTACGGTGGCGGCGTTGCTGTTTGAAGAGTTTCTTCTGTACGTGATCTGATAGGCTAAAAGGACATATCAATATGAAGCCATGCAGGAGAGAAGTTGAGCAAAGAGAACAATTTGGCTGCGCTACAAAATCAAACAATATTGAGGGAAATAAAATTTTTATTAGACCAGCACAAAAGCTAAATACTTTGTCTCGTGAGAATACTTAAGGTCGTAGAGGAAAGTCTGTATATTGCAAACTGACCCAGGATGATGCCGTTGGGCTGTGCAGGAGGCTGCCAGATGAGACGGACTGAGGTGGTTCTGACTTCTGGGAAGAGGATGCCGACTGGAGGGCCTGGTACTGGAATACATCAAATAAACAAATCAGGCAAGAGTATTAAACAGAGGAGAGACCAGTCACAAGTAAGTCTCAAGTCCTTGCACTCAAGTCCAGAGTACTAAACTTTGAATTTCGGGTCCTAAACAAGTCATAATGTTCTCTCATTTACATCTCCGTCTGTAATTTTTAAACCACACGTTTTGCATATGGCAATTGTTTTTTTGTTGACCACTGCATAGTTTTAGTACACAAACAAAATTGTCTTGCGTGCAGTCATGCAACGCAGTCATGCAACGTTAGCTCTTCATGGTTCTCTTGAGCAACGTGATTGGATGCTGTTGGATTGGTTCAAACAAAGTGGATCTGGGGAATTAAGTGCTGGGAATGAATAGCATTAATTGTTTCAGGAAATGAAGGAAAATTGATTTGTGGCCCACTTTTTAATTAACATACTTTTTAACCTTTGGGCTCGGGGAAAGATATGAAGTAAAGTCAATAGGTTCTAGTGCTGACCCGAATGCTTCGACGCTTTGACCGTTGCCTTGGTATTCAACCTCAAAATCACTATTTCAATGCTTAGTTTTTTTATTTTTTATCTATAAATACGTAATAATAATGTGTAAATTCCAAAATAACCCATGAAATAAGGAATAATCCCACAACATTATTCATTATTCATATGCAACATTAATTATTATTAGTTATTCTCAGACGGATGTCGCTGTTTGTTGTGTGTAGAGGTGCGTGTGTGTACAGTAGTGAAACGATGGAGACGGAGACAGACAGACAGAAGAACATGTCAGCCTGCTGCTCCGCAAAGCTTCGATACCTTCAATTATTTCTCACTGAAGCTTCAAAGCCCCAAAAAAAATGGTATTTGGGACAGCCCTAATAGGTTCAAGTCCAAGTGAAGTCACGAGATTGGTGTGGAGTTGCAAGTCTTTTTGGATTTTGTCAAGTCGAGTCTAAAGCCATCAAATTCATGATTTAAGTCTGACTCGAGTCCAACCCTCTGGTATTAAATGTGACATATATCACAGATAAAACAAAATGGACCAAGGAAATAAATCCATTTTAAAACAAGGTTAAAAAGAAACACTTTCTAGAACACGTTTCTTTATACAAGGTGTGATAAGTCAGAACATTTCAATCATTTGCTGAAAAAATAAGAAAATTCTTAATAAATAGATTAGCAACAAGTGAAATTATCACATCACAGTGTCATTTGTATTTGTTTAGAGATTTATACAATTTCAAAACAATAGGCCTGTAAGATGTTTACCGTCATCCAGGGTCCTCTCTAAAATGGGCGGCGAGCTGCTCCTTCCGTCTCCTATACGCGTGAAGGCGAGGACCTGGATCTCATACAGGACGTACTTGCCCAGACCGGTCAGCTGGACGCTGTGGGTGGTGTTGCCCTCCACCTCCCAGAAGTTGGGAGCTGTGTCGGAGTCCTTCTCCTTATACACCACCTGAAATACACAGTGAATGATGATGTGATGAGGAAATAAGTAACAGGAAGATGTTTTTATGTTTTTGTTGTAACTTTCAAATTGATTTAACAATCTGCTAAATATTGATTGACCTTAGTACATAGAGAGAGCTGCAGGAATGAATCCTTAAACCCAGAGATGACTTAGCATTTTAACACTTCTGGTTCCCTCGTCTGGAAGCCAATGGGTTTTTTGGAGAAATCCCATTGGCTTTTTGTCGAGGGAACCAGGGCGATGCTAACTTCCTTGTAGGCTAATAAAAATACGTCATCCCTGCACCGCTTTATTATTCTGAAGTAGAGATCATTCTCAGATGAATATGACGGTTGCCTGCTGACCTTGTACCCCAGGATGAGTCCATTGCGGTCAGCTTCTGGGACTTCCCCCCACCGCACCAGGATGCTGCTGGAGGTGGTGGCGAAGGCTGACACGTTGGTGGGGCCGCTGGAGGGAACTACAGTAGAAAGGTAAAGGACGGAGCTTAGCGCACTTCAAGCACATCTTAATGCATCCGAACTCCCATACCATGTACTACATACCCAATATGTGTACTATCGTTCAACATACTTTTGTGTGAATAAACAGCAGTATGTATCTTTTCAGATGCACTGAGCAGTAATTTACGTCGTCACTTCCTGAAAGCCTCCTTGCCGGTTGGAGACGTGTAACCATGGTAACCCGTGCCAACCACATGTGACCAAATGATGATTTGTGAGAATCAAAGTCTGAATTAATTTTAAAAACATATTACGCCTAGCAAAGTGAAATCTTTTACTTACACTTAAATTGAGGCGTTATTGATGTTACAGAGCTGTCCGTCAACGTCTGTTATGAACGTTTGTCGTCACTACCGCATTGCATTGTGGGACATTTATGCCACCGTAGTGTCCAGCGTTGGCATACTGTAATATTTCACTGGAAATAGTATGCAATTTGCTTTGATTCGGACATACTAAAACGATCTCACATACTGTTTTAGCGTACTAAATAGCATGTTAGGATGTTATTTCGGACGCAGCCTATGTGTAAGGCACGTGTATGCATATATTTCCTTCCTCACCAGACTCCCTGGTCCTGCCGTGGACCGGCTGGCTCCAGGGCCCAGATCCGATACCGTTGATGGCCTGAACTCTGACCTCGTATTCCATCCACTCCTCCAGGTCCTCGATGGTGAACTCCCTCTCCAGCCGGTCCATGATGACGTGGGAGAGGACCCCCCCTTTAGACCCGGCTTTGGAGTACTGGACCCGGTAGCCGACGAGATCTGGGTTCCCATTGTACTCCCACTCTGGAAGAGGCTAAGAGGATTTGTTTTGTATTTTATTCCACCAGTTCGAGCAGGATCAATACAAATGACATCATAACGGAGTGCATAACGAAGCAATAAGCCGTGAGAGGCCGTACTTCACGGTGACATTACAACAGCTAAGAGGTGTCGGGAAGTGAAGCTCTCAGCACTTAGTACTGCACTTAGTGGTTTTAACAAAATGTGGTAATACTCCATTGTCTTTAAATAATTGCACATTCATCTGTTAAATCAATAATACTATATAATCCTAATATGTAGCAGGTAATATAGATCTTGAGAGGCATAGGTGCAACAGGTTTGAGTGATTCATTAATATTGAAATTAACTGCAACCTAAAGTGTGTTTTCAGGGTGTTTGCAATCACTCTAAATGTCACTCTGCCAAATACGATGATCTTAAAATCTTGTTTTTCTAGTATGCAGTGTATCTAGCACTGACACATGGACATAATTGAGCGTGATAAGTGAAAGCACCTGCCTAAATATGTGCTGGGCTTATTTCTATTAAAGTGCTAGTGTTCTTGAAATTAATGTGGCCTTGACTAAGACCTCCACGGCCACGACGCGGACCACAAAGTTCGGTAACACTTCATTTTACAGGTCCATAAATTTCATGGCAATTAGGTGATAATTAGCAAGTAATTTATTTGAAATTTCTTTGGAATTACTGCCAAATAACCCCATTAATTACCTCAAAATGTATCCAAAATGATTTTAATTATATTCTGCTATCTCCCAATAGCTGATAATTTATTTAATACATTTCCAGGAAAAGAATACAAAGTTAATTGATATGCTTTATTTCCATATCTGCTGAAAAATAGATAATAATTAGCAAATAACTTAAAAAACTCCCTGAATCATTATATTAGCTACCGGGTTACATTTGTGTAGACAATAAGTCACACAGTGGTGAGATTTGTGCCTGATCAGAAGTGTCCTCTATTAGTTTTCCACCTCCGATGAAGAGCAGAGAACAGCCGCTTCTCAAGCCTAAGGGACCTATTTTAATTATTATATGCCTTTTTAACATATAATTATTAAATAATGTTTACAATAATGTAATTTTCGATACATTTTGAGGTAAATATTGGGGTAGTTAGTAATTTAATAGAAAGAGTACTTGCTAATTATCACTTAATTACCTACCTAATTAAGTGTTACCCAAATTTCTACTATAGCTTTTGAAAATGGGTCGCAATCACTGAGCTTTGTCATTCATTTGAAGGGTCATATCACACCGCTGACACCGCTGTGTTGTTAAATCCAGGTGACACGCACTCTTCATAACCCCGCAGGAGCTGCAGTAGTATCTCGCCTCTGTCTCTCCGTCTGCCTGGCACCGACCAGGCACTGGCACGGTGATGATAATGGGCAGATGTAGCGAAGAATACATTGGCCAAGTGCTGACGCAGGAATCCGCAATTATCAAGTACAGAGTGTGTGCGCGAGAGTGCAAGGACAAACTTATAGAAGAAGGAAAAGGCAACATCTCATGAACGAAATAAAAAAGACCTAATGAAGTGTGCCAGATTCTAAACTTAAGTTTTGTGACGAGAGGGATGCTCGTGAGTCAGTTGAGTTAAAGCCAGCTGTCGTAGAGAAAGTCATCAAACTTTTTAATATATGAAAAAATGGATTTTTGTTATTTGGATGGGAAAAATGAAATTGCCTAAATCTGATTTGACAACGCTTATCTTATCAATGTTGTATCCAATTAATATCCCAAGGGCATTTTGCCAATTCAGTCCCAACATGATTTTCCATCAACGAGAAGGACAAAAGATAGCTTATGCGCATGCAAAGGCATACCTAATCCAGCCTAGTCTGAACAGGAACAACCCAGACGTGCTCCAATAATAATAATAATCGAATAAAATTCCACTAACTTCATGCATAGGAACCAACGTGCAACGATTTGTGACAACTTACCACCCAGCGGAGCCACAGGCTGGTCTCGCTGGCGGTGCGAAGGGTGACATTGGCGGGGGAGATGTCCGGAGGGGCCTGCAGGGTCTCGATCTTCCTGGACGGCTGACTGGGAGGACTGGTGCCCACGATGTTCACCTGACGCATCCGGAACCTGGGGCAAAGGAAACCAGCGGATGGTGGATAAATCATCATAAAGGTGGGTGTTTAGTCAAGATCTGCTGCTGGTGATACGGGGAAAGGATTAGATTAGATTATTTAAGATTAGATGGAATTTGAATGATGCCCAAAAGGAAACTAGGTCATTGTAGTTGCAGAGAAGAGGATCTATTTATGAGTAGAGAAATAAAGAAATAATTCCAACAAAGTAAATCAAGATAAAAGATAAGCAGTTTATTAGGTTAGCTGATTTTTCACTTTGCAACATTTTCATAATGTACTTTTTTTCATAGTGTACTTTTTATAAGACAGTTGGGTAAGATTTTATTTCATATACAGCTAGGGCTGGGCAATTATTCAATATGATAATGTATCGTCTTTCAATGGAACCGTATCGTGATGAAATCATAAATCGAGATATCGTGATACACAATTACGTTGTCTAAATTGATAATAACGAGCACGTTCTAACTTAAATTTCTCAGAAAATCTGATGTGAAATATTTTGAGGGAATATTTGAAGATTGGGGTTTTGTTCAATGTGATTAACAAACGGTGTTTATATGGACATATTCGTTTTTTTTTCTCTATAATTTCCACTGTTTATGTTCATTTTGCACTTAATTTCTTAATGAAATGACAAAAATACTCTGAACTTTTTATTTGTTAAGTATTTAATTCACACAGGAGTATATAAAATAGGCTTTACCATGTGGTTATAGACTATTTATTTTTGACTTAGCGGGAAAAAACATGTGATATATGTTGTTATCGCGATATGCAATGACCTATATTGTGATAGAAGATTTTGGCCACCTGTATACATTTGTGTGTTTGTGTGTGTGTGCTCACCTGTAGAACGTATAGGGGTTCAGGTCCTGGACCTCCAGTGATCTGGCATCAGGTTCATTAGTCAGCTGATGAACCACCAGCCACTCTTCATTGTCTCCTACTATGCCAATCTGAAATGCACAGTGGGAATGAGGCGCTATCAGCAGGAGAACAAATTAAAGAAATTAGCTGGTATCGTAAAACCTGCACTGATTTTAAGACATCAAACAACTTGTAAAAAAATCCCGACTGCTCTCATTGTGTTAAAGAGGACCTATTATGCTTTTGTGCTTTTTCCCTTTCCTTTAGTTTGTTATTGTGTTTTGTGCATGTAAAAGGTCTGCAAAGTTAAAAAATGCCAAATGGAGTTCCTCTCCCCCACAGAAACGCTGCTCCTGAACTGCCTGAAACACCTCACTTGAAGTCCCGCCTTTTCTTCTGTAAAGTGGTGATGTCACCAAGTAACACATTTGCATAATACCTGCCTAGCGGCTAGTTTGGCACTCCCTCAAACCATGGATGTATAAAGAGAACTGGATACAGTGTTGGAGATGGGCTCCTGTTCATTCCTATGAGAGTTGCTCAGTGGCGCATGAAGCCAAAATGATAGTGATAACTCCACGTCTCATTCACATGAACGGAAGAAGGGAAATAACCCTGGGTTCGGCTATTAGTGCATTTTACAACTTTTAGGACCTAGTGATTTAAACAAGGGATATTCAAGTGATCATACTGAGAAGTTGATTCACCTAAAAAAAAAATTAGCCGCTGAGTTAGGGACGTCT
Organism: Sebastiscus albofasciatus; assembly: GCA_916701655.1. NCBI lineage: Eukaryota > Metazoa > Chordata > Actinopteri > Perciformes > Sebastidae > Sebastiscus > Sebastiscus albofasciatus. Next base: position 50,824 of record CAKAOI010046455.1, on the reverse strand, counting down.
CTTTCGCAATGTAAATCTATGGGAAAAAGTATTTTGGGGCCCAATGGCATCACGTGACGGACATCGTTTGGCCACTACGAATGTTTGCTTCACAGGCAAACAGAGTGTTTCAGACAGAGGGTGAAAAGAGGTGCTGCACAGCCAGCATGAGGAAAGCAAAGCCTATTTTCGAACATTAAAGCATGTAAACATGTTCTAGTAGAAACCCAAAATACAAGTATGCACCTGAAAATGAGCATAATAGGTCCTCTTTGAAATAGATCCTTACCTGGGCTTCAACGTGCCAACGGGAAATGGATGTCTTGCCATCATAACCAGGTTTGAACTGCAGGGCGACAGAGCGAGGGCCAATGTTGGAGATGGCTAAATTGGTTGGAGGACCGGGCAACTCTGTGGAGGAGTGCGGGGGAAATTAATTTCACTGCTTTTAGAAATAGCTGAGTAAAAATCAGTTCAGTCATGGGTAAGTGGTTGTAGCCCTTTCAGTGGACACTTGAAGTACTTATGAATTCATATTATAATTCATAATTACTGTATAAGTTCATCTATTATATTGAACACTCACCTGGTGGTACGCCAGAGGAAATGGTGGAGGCGGAGAGCTGGCCCTGGCCCTTGGCGGTCATAGCTGCGACCTGGATGGTGTAAGTGGTGAGGGCAGTGAGCCCCGTCACCTTGTACTCTTGAGTCAGGTTGGGCAAATAATGGGTCACTCGAGTATTGGTCCTGTTGAACTCCTCCCAGGAGATACGGTAGCCTGGAAGAAGAGACGAATGTTCACAGTAAACACAGCTCAGTGACTCATAAACTGAGAGAAGCAGAGACGACATGTTAACGTTACATAATTATCTTTAATGGTTACCTGTGAGGACGCCGTTTTTCTCTTGGGGCTCCTTCCAGCTGACTTTTAGTGAGGTGTCCAAGATATCAGTGAAGCTGAGGTGTCCCACGGCACCAGGGGCTGTAAAAAAATAATAAAACAGGCAGTAAACGAAGTGAACAACAGCCTGACATGTAATTATCTGCAAATACCATATAATATCCGGAATGGGCAAACTTACTGTCCTCGTGGGTGCGTAGTCGCTGAGGCGGGCTGCGCGGGCCGTCTCCAGGTGTCGTGAAGCACAATACCGACGAGTAGTACTCGGTGTATTTTTTCAGGCCAGAGATGTAACCAACGTGGACGCTGTCCTGGAAGTTGGGACGCACAGTCATCACAGCGACCTCGTTTGAACGAGTGAGTTCCCACGCCAACAGCTGGACATGATGTGACAAGGGACAGGGTGTCAATAGTAACATTAAGATTTTTTTAATACAGGGAAAATACACATAATAAACACAACAATATGATTACATGACAACATAACCTCACAAAAACAAAATAAAATTAAGAAAATACTTTGACAAAATTAAAATAATAAATAAATAAATAAATACCAAAAGATAACAATAAAATGAATAGGATCCCTTCAGTATTTCAGATAATTAGGTTGACAGTACTGATACATTTAAAAACTGAAATAAACATATGACAGTTAGAGTGAATTTAATATTTTATATTTAATATAGGGCTGTCAAAGTTAACGTGATAATAACGCATTAACACAAATTTGTTTTAACGCCACTAGTTTCTTTAACGCATTAACGCAACTCGCTGTTTTCAGGTTGTAGTTCAGTTTTAAAGCTGGATTGAAGATCATTAGCATCATCTGTAACTAGAAAACCTAATGAATCCATTGGTACCAACCATGTCATACTAGCTCGTTGTGAAGGAGGCTAAATAACGCTCCAAACTTACGCTAAATTTTGGCGAGGAAAAACTGTTATGGCCATTTTCAAAGGGGTCCCTTGACCTTTTTTTCCATTTCATGTTGTGTTGGGCTTGTAGCAATTATTTTTCCCCCAAAAATTGTCTTTGCAATTAATTTTTTAAGAAACTTATATTCAGATTAGCTCTTGATTGAGCTTGAAATATGAATATTTCACCTAACAGAATAATTGCATTTATTAACTCGGCACCGTTTTCATCCAGAACCCCCAACATAATGTTTAAAGGTGTAAACGTAAAAATAAATATTGAGTGGCCTTAGCCAATTTTGGATGAGATTTCTTTTAATTTAAAAAGTAAAAAGTAAAATTAAAACTGTTGTCATGTGTTAAAATCATGAATAATTGAGAAAATGAGGCTTTCAGACTTCGTAATGAGATGTTGCTCCTCTCGCTCTGACCACTAGGGGGCACCAGTTCTGCTATGCTCACCTTATATCCCTGGTTGATTCCATTGATAAACTGCGGGCTCGGGGCACTCCAGGTAAAACGCACCGTGGTGGAGTTGACAGCCTCGGCTTGTACATTTCCTGGTGGCACAGTGGGCACTGATCCAGAGGAGGGAGAGATAGAAGAAGAGGAGGGTGGGAGGGAGGAGGGGAAAAAGAGCGAATAGTGATGAGATAGGAGAAGGAAAATACTCGGAGATGTACAAGAGGCACTTTCAGACCAGCCTCGTTTAGAGCGTGAGAATCCGGCTGAAGCATTTTTTATTTTGGCTCATTTGGGGGAGGAAAGAACACGCCAATCAAACCGAGTGTGAGAGTGCTTGCCTAAGGCGTCTTCCAGGTGAACCCTGCAGCAGTTCGTTTGAAACGAGCATGCGATCCTGATGTAACACCGGAAAAACAGTCGAGGAGTCACGCATTAATGAAGCTGATTGGCCGGCGTTGGTCCTCGCATTCACACACTATCCTCCATTCCCTTTGAGCGTATTTAAATGCACATCATGATCTGCTCTTGAGCCTTTAATGGAGTGAGTGACGGAAACATCCAATTAATGAGAGCTGAGCTAAACAACATGAGTGCCTTGTTCACTGTCGCTATTCAGACAGCGACTTGGATGATGAAATTATTATTTATTTTGTGCACCAGGAGAGACGCCTGGAAATAAAATAAAATTGAAAAAAAACCTTCCAGGTTTCAAAGTTTTGCTAATTAAACATAACGATTTTGTGTTTCTTTACAAATGCAGCACATTTGTTTACTTGCAGGTGCATCAGAGCGGCTCATTAATTGATTGATTGATCAGGCATCACTCAAAAGTAGTTTCTTTAACAACAATGTGTGCCAGGTAGAATCCATCATTTCTGAAGCATTTGAAGTATTTTTTAATCATCCAGCCAAAAGAAACCGACATAAATAGACGCCATCTTTCCATTCCCACAAACACACACCTGCCCAGCACTCATAATATAAATGAGAAAACAACTCTTTTATACGGCAGGATGTAAAGATGAAACGGTGAGAGAAGATCGGCGAAAGCAAATCAAAAGCAACGATTGTTAAAAAACAGAGACAAAAAATAATAAGTGTGCAGCGCAATTATAATAACAAGTTGGATAGAGAGAATAAGTGTGTGTGTTTTAATGAGTGGTTGAGAAACACGCTGCGTTCAGGTAAGCAGGAGAAACAGGAAAAAATGACAAAAAGCTATACAAATAATTAATTTGAAACCAGTGTGATATACAGCACCGCAAACGCATGTAAAACCTAATGAAATCAAAATATCTGCTGATTCACCCTCTGTAATAAATGCATGTGAGCAGGGAGTGGAACAGAATAGGAAATAGGAAACACTCCCAATTTTCTTATGAGTGCTCTAGAGAATATTTAGTGCGTGTGGTGTCCGTGGAGTGGATTTAACATGACAGGGATTCAGAGATATGTGGTTGTGTTAAGCCTTCCAAAGCTTTATATACAAGTTAAAGGAATTTAAAATCAAACTGGAAGCCAGCGCAGCATATCTAAACCAGCAGCGATATCCTCTCTCTCTCGTGTTTGTTAAAGTCTCGGAGCAGCAGCAATTTGAACTCGGCGTAATCTATGAATTGACTTTTGAGGAAAGCCAGTAAAGAGAGTATTATTCAATCTTCTTGTAATGAAAACATGGATTAACCTTTCAACACGCTGATGCATTAGCTGGAGCCTACTTTGGCTATGTTTCCAGACAAAAAAAGCCTTAAGATTCGGTGCCAGAAATAATCTCAGATTTGGCTCGGTGCAAGTTTACAGTGACAAAATGTGACTTTCATCTTGTGATGATGTTGAATAGACAGGAACATAAGGTGCTGGAATCACCGGGGCGTGACGGAAATATGTAGCTGTACGACACCGTGGAAAGTTCACAGTGTGTGTTCTAATTATACTACTCAGCATGTAGAATGAGAGGAGAAGTCAAGCGAGGCAGCTTCCTTTAGCGACATGCAAAGGTGTGTCATCACCTGGTAATCTATGTGCAGAATCAATTAAATGTCTCCAGGTGGTCAATGGGAACATTTTTCTTTTTTGACACCATGATGCAATAATAATCTACAAGATGAAAGAAAAGTGGGATCGAGAGCTACGACAGGAAATTACAGCTGCTGCCAAGCTGTGGGTCGGGGCCGAGCCTTTTGAGAAGGGGTGGGCAGATCGATTGGAAAATATCGATACTACCAATACCTACGTCTCGATTTGAAGATCGAATCTGGCGTCAAAAGGATCAATACGAAAAAGGGATCAGTTTCTCTCTTCTACACCCATTTGTATTTTATCAAAGAGTAGAACTGTCTGCGCAAACGATGATCTGTTGTACCGTTTGCTTCTCACTGGTGTTGTGACGTTGTGTTCATTCAAACAACAAATGAGTCGTGCAAACGCAGCGGCGCGCACCCAGACTACTTACTACGACAGACACGTGATGGCTGAAGAACGAGGATCATGTTTTGGAGCTATTTCACAGTTGTGAGTGATGGTTGAGGGTAGTTTGTGCTTTTTTTTGTTGTTATTTGCGCTAAAAAGGTTTTAAAACATGAATTATTCTCAACAAATAGATGTTTGCACTTTGTTTATTACATTTTGTACAGTCAATTTACAATAATACAAATTCTTTTTTTTTCTATTTGCTTTTAAAAAGTGTCCTGTTTGCATGTGATAAGTAATTAACAGTGGAAAGCAACATGAAAATATTGTATCGGTATCGGTATCGATATGGACGATTCTGGCCCTGTATTACTTGGTATCGGATCGAAACCCAATTTTACGGTATCGCAAAATTTTGAGGAGGAAGATGGATGGTCTGTCATCATTAATCCTTTAAGGCATTAGCATGTTCGTTCTGCCTCGATTGGGTCTCAAACTCACAACCTCTGACACCAAGGGAAAGTCACTACGTTGGTGAGCTTACTGCCTGAGGGATATCACCACTTCACACTGTGACTGAGACAATCACCAGTATGGCATGTAAAGGCAGATTTCAAACTAGTGTCAAAAATTCAGTTTTTGAGACAACATTCTGAGAATTTGCGTACTTCATCTTGACAACACAGAGATGTCTGTAATTTATTTATAAAAAGATTGACTGCTCCATAAGTGACATACTGATGTTTAAATATGCTTAATTTCCATTGACTGTAATGGTTCACATGAGGATAGAATTCAAACTACTGTCAAAAAGGATGTTTTTGAGATACATTTCTGAATTTTACCACACTACATCTACCATGACCTCAAAATTTTGTCATTTATTTTCATGAACATTGGAGCTTTATTGAGCGAGAAGTTTGCATAAGCATCAAACGTTTTGATGCACTGTGGGCTCAATTTTTAATAATCCAAAAATCTGTCTGGATCATTCGTGGAGAAACTAGGCAGCGCTGATCCAATATGAATCAATATTCTGTTACTATAATGCCTATTTCTCGCCTCAAATGTTTTCAGAAACATCTCACAACACTTGAATTACAATATGCTGAAAGGTTATTATGGATTTATTGCCCAATGATGCCAAAAATATTCTGCCTACTGTCGTTTTAAAAAGCATCACCCTCACCTATGCTGAGTGGTTAACAATTCTAAGAAGTATTCATACAATGGAACAAATTACATTTATGCTAAGATTACAAAAAAATTAAAAATCTACAAGATGAAAGCGATCTAAAGCGATTTAAAAGATTGACTTGAATTAAAAAATAAAAAGCTCTAATGAAGCTATCGGCTCATGGCTGCGTACAATTTGTCCTACGGTGCTGCAGCACTTATTGAGAAATTACCGACATAAAAAAAACAGACAAAAACAAATAAGTGGTGCTGAGAGGCAAATTTGCACTTACACGGCCATGTCTTTTACATTCATACATTTAAAAAGCCTCGCTGCTGCCGTCGGTGCTAAGTGCTGACTGCTGATTGCGACAGGAGTGTTAGGGAGAAGGGCTGTTAGAAATGCGTGTGAATCACCTTTTCAAGGTTAGCGAAGGCTTTTTTTTTTAAAAAAAAGCGTGCTTCGGAGAAAAAACACGGCCGTCGCTGCTCCTAATTTGATCGTTAAAAACAGATGATTGGATTGAGCGTCAGTCAGAAGTTTTAAGGCCGCGGGCTCAACACGAGCCGAGGGACTAATATGATGAGGCTGCAGGTAATGAATGGAATTTGTGGGACTAAATAAAGCCTCTGGTAGTTACAGCAACTAAGCTGCAGGACATTTTTTTAATTCATACTTGCAAATGCTTGGTGCTTGGATTCCTTGTGCATATATGATATTGTGCCTCACCCCCTTGCAGCGTCCATTCAGTGACTTTGTGGCTATAGGTGCCCCGGCCTGCTCCATTATAGGCCGCCACCTCGATCTCATAGTTGGTCCAGATGATGAGGTCCTCCAGGAGCAGACTATTCTGGTCTTGGTTGGTGATGTTTTTCATCTGGCAGTCCACAGGAAGCCCCGACAGACAGTACCTGGCAGCAGAGGGAGGAATCGATAGACAGAGGGAGAGACAAGACATAAATATAAATATATTAGATTCTCCCCAAAAAAAGAAGAGACAGAGAGATGGAGGAGAAGCCATGCAGAACAGTTTTTTAGAAAATGGTTACAAAAAGAGAGGTGACACCAGATGAATGGAGGGGAAGGTATTTAATTGGCACCAATTATTCCATTGCAGCGGTGAGCGAGAATGAAGCGAAATGGAGAGGAAGAAAAGGAGCTGACATAACAGTTATTATCACCATCTGAATGGCATTAGCTGACAGGCGCCTATCCCTGGGAAAAGGAATAATACGGGCTGTCATGGTCTTCTTACCTGATGATGTAGCCCTGGAGTGGCCCATTCTGATGGCTCTCCGGGGGCGGCTGCCATTGGATCATGATGGACTGATTGGTGCGGCCGCTCGCGATGACGGTCTGAGGGGGGGCGCTGGGCGGCTCTTCGGGTAGAGTTAGTCTGGGGAGAGGAAAAGAGAGGTGAAAGAGGAGACAAAGAGTGAAACCATGCATTAATTATCGGGAGTTTCTGCATATTTCCATCCCATTTCATCATAGAAGTCAAATCATAATAAAGCCGGCTTTTTTTTTTTTCTTTTTCAGAGCACCATAAAGGAAAAGTTGGGATGAGTATGTCTTTGTCCGAAACATATTCTCTATAATACTGTCCGTGGAGGGACATCTCGCTATGGCATGACAAGGATCAAAGAGGCCTTGGTGAAAATGGAGCAGCACAATGGAGAGACAGTGTGAGAGGAAGATATAAAAGAACAAGAAAAGAGAGATCCAGGCAGACTTTCCCTTAAGCCAATTTAAGATGACATCTTGATTTCTTCCCAGCGCACCGGAGCGCTGCTCGGGAGGACATGAAGCAGAGTGTTTAGGATCAAAGAGGGGTGCCCGGGAGATGCCTCAGAAAAGCCCTGCACTCTCGCTGGCGCTCAGTCACCCTCCTGTGGTGTGCTCTTGTCTGGGGTACATTCACACAGGAACTGTGAATGAGTGTACGGTGCAGACGGTGTGTGATGGGTAGTAGGCGGCTTTGGAGGGACTTCCTTGCTGCCGGTGTAAAAGCAGCTAGGGACTGTCAATCGATTCAAATATTGAATCGCGATTAATCGCACGTTTATTATGTTCAAAATGTAACTTAAACGGGAGATTTGTCAAGTATTCAATACTCTTATCAACATGGGAGTGGACAAATATGCTGCTTTATGTAAATGTATGTATACATTTATTATTGGAAATCAATTAACAACACAAAACAATGACAAATATTGTAAAGAAACCCTCATAGGTACTGCATTTAGCATAACAACATATGCTCAAATCATAACATGGCAAACTGCAGCCTAACAGGCAGCAACAGCTGTCAGTGTGTCAGTGTGCTGACTTGACTATGACTTGCCCCAAAACTGCATGTGATTATCATAAAGTGGGCATGTCTGTAAAGGGGATACTCGTGGGTACCCATAGAACCCATTTTCATTCACATATGTGGAGGTCAGAGGTCAAGGGACCCCTTTGAAAATGGCCGTGACAGTTTTTCCTCGCCAAAATTTAGCCTAACTTTAGAGCGTTATTTAGACTCCTTCGTAACAATCTAGTATGACATGGATGGTACCGATGAATTTCTTAGGTCTTTTAGATTCATGTGATGCCAGTATGTTCTCTCTAGCTTTAAAATGTGCGTGTAAGGTTAAAGAAATTAGTGGCGTTAAAATGAATTTGCGTTAACGTCTTATTATCGCAATAACTTTGACAGCCTTAAAGCAGCACAAGGGTTGTGTTGACATGGTCAGACATGTAGTGTGTATAGGTTAATCATAATGAGATATATATGTGTGTGTGTGTGTGGGGGGGCTTTCTGATGATGACCGTTTGCACGTCAAGAGAATTCACTTGAGATCTAAATCTGTGTGAAGCTCTGCCTCTTTCAAGCCTCTCTTGTGTTTTACTATGCAGCACGGCGAAGACCGTTAATGGGAGGGAGAGAGATGAAGATGGGTCAGCGCACCCATCAAGTCTTCACAAAGCGCAATTTCAGCTCATTCACAGTTTTTATCTTGAAAAGGGCCCCCATCCCTGAAGCAAGCACTCCCACGGGAGCGAACAGCAAAACTTAGAGGAAATAATCATTCCTATTGAAGGCGAGGCAGAGGAACGGGTTGTTCCCGAAACGCTGTTCTCACCAGCGTACACACATTAAGTTACACAGACCACCACAAGCTATATCTTTTTAATATTCAGTAGATGCAGAGCGAGCTAAGCGCAGTACCCACCGGTCAGTCTCTTTGCTGAACTGGCCTCGGCCCACGTCGTTGACAGCACACAGGCGGAACTGGTAGGAGCGCGCCGGGATGAGGCCCCCAACGGTGACCCCGATGGACTCCGGTTCAATATTGGCCAGAAGCACTGTCCAAGGAGCATCTGCGGCGGAGAAGACGCACAAAACAGACGAGAGCTGTGAGCAATATAACGAGTGAACGGTAAATGACCTTGTGAGCACATTATTCTCTTCGGCACGCATTTAAATTCAATGTTATTCCTGACTATTATTGCACATTGTTTCATTTTCAGCAATAATATTGCAGCTGCCGATAAAAAAGCAAGTCATTTATTTTGTGTACACTCCCTCTAAATATCAGATTGAAATTCAATTATCCAAAAAGCGGATCCCATCTGCATCCTCGGATTCATTTTCCTCTTAATGAGTTGTCATCCTCTCAGTGAGCCTGAGCTCCGGTGAGAAATGGCTGAACGATTTACTCTCTCTGGGTGAGAGCAGAGCATTCCCACTTCTTTGATTTTCGTCGAGCGTGAGGAAGACGAGAGCATCGGGCATCAACGCAATTTGGTTCCCCTGATCGCTCGCAAAGGAAGCGTACAGGTGAGGCGATTGAGTTATAGTGATTGTAGAGGAGACGATGCAACCGCCAATTTTAGGGACACAATGGAGACGTAATATAATAAGAGGGAGCAAATGAGTGCTTCCAGGGAATGTTAAGTAAAAAATATTGACTAACAAGAAACAACACATGCACTGTTAACGGTGACACTGGTGCCTGAACCACTCACTGTTTTCAGAGACTTCCAGGATGTAGCGGATCAGGGGGCTGTTGCCGTCGAAAGCCTGGGCCCATGTGAGGTTGATGGCCCTTTTCTCCGTGGTACTCAGAACTGCTATTGGGTTTTCTGGAGCGTGGGGCAGTTGCCTGTGTATGTGTGTGTGTGTGTGATAAAAACAAAGTGATAAAGAGAAATACAATCAGACAAGAGAGGCAGCAAATAACAGCATTAAACAGCCAAAACCGAGAGCCTCGCATTGTAAATATTAGAGGATTTGATGGATTAGAGAGGAGAGCGGCGATAAAGCACGACAGTGGGGAAAACATCCATCCATCATGTCCCGGTCAGACATAAATAAGAGGAGGAAAAAAAATAAAAAATAAAACACAGACAGCAAGATAAGACGAAGAGAGAGAGATATGCAGACCTGACTCTGAGGTGAGCATTGCGGGAGTCGTTGCCACCCACGGAGGTCACCCTGCAGGTGTATGTTCCGATGTCGCCCGACCACGTTTGAGAGATGTGCAGGGTCCCATCGGGGTCGAGCCGCAGGCGGGGGGTCGTGGTCACGTCAATCACAGAGCCGCTCTTCTCCCACACGTGCCTGGAGGTGTGCACATACGTATACGTAAGAGACACACGCACGCACTTTTCTGTATCTCTGAGTGTTGTGACAGTAAATCCGTTTGCTTTGCGTCAGTTCATACAGAAAAACACAGAAGGCGCTGACACCGATGAAAAGCCTTGCGAGGCTGATGGGAAAGGGATTTGAATCTTAAAACCATCTCTCTCTGTCACACATACAGCACAGCACCTCTCCTCCATGCATTTCTCTCCCTGTCATATACCCAACCGCACATATGGCCCCCTTACACTCACATACACATGCACACACCAGGAGCTGCTGTGATTAATTGCGACTGTTCGGGCTTTCCAGCTAATCTCCTCTGTGTTGCGTTTAATTAAAGGCGCTGTCTGAAGTTATTACTCTGTTTACATATTCATCTGTTTACCCCGCGATCTGATCAATGCCGCGGGCCCACAGGTGACAGGCACTCTAATCACTGGGCTCCGCAGACGTCGTTTCGCTCCCTCCGAGACAGATGCATGTGCACACACTCGATCATGATCAAGACTGTCTGAGGAGTGGAGGAGAAGCGACGGACTAATTCCTCAATCAGACTCTAAGAGTTTGAAAATCTTCCCATAGGAGGTCGTATAAGGGTGGATAAACACGACAAGAGCTCTCGCAGATTTCATAAACTAATTAAGTACAACACTGATACCAGAGCTTGTTTTCTAGACTTGGTGTTACATCAAGAAACAGCTGCAAAAAAAGGATGTGATGTCAGACATTTATTACAATTATCTGTGATAAATATGTAATTTCTGCCGCTAGGGGGCTCTCAATCAAAACAGATCTATTCACGTTACGTTCAGTCACGTTTATTCTAGGGCTATCAAAGTTAACACGATAATAACATGTTAATGTAAATTTGTTTTAACGCCACTAATTTCTTTAACGCAACTTGCAATTTTGATTATAGCTGGCTCAGTTTTAAAGCTAGAGTGAAGATACTGGCATCATATGAAACTAGAAAATCTGAGGGATCCATTGGTACCAACCAACCAAATCAATTGTTAATTGATTTCCAATAATAAATATATACATACATTTGCATAAAGCAAGCATATTTGTCCACTCCCATGTTGATAAGAGTATTAAATACTTGACAAACCTCCCTTTAAGGTACATTTTGAACATAAAAAATGTGTGATTCATTTGTGATTAATCAAGATTAACTATGGACAATCATATGATTAACTACATTAATCGATTGACAGCCCTAGTTTATTCACGTTATGTCATTTCATTCTAATGAAATAGCCACAAGTAACGTAATGTTAATTTGCTTGTTAATAGAGCGGCTAGGTAGGTAGCTGGATCACCGGCTTCCTTCCTCGCTCTCTGATGTATCATCTGGTGTTTCCATGGAAATAATGGGAACTAGAAGGGGCGACGTGGATATGTATCATTGACAGGCGACAAAATGAATGAATTACCATTAATAAAATTGAGGATTTCTCTGGGTTTGAACATTGTTGGAAACATTTGGGATAATGTAAGCACACTACTAAAAAAAAATAACACAAGTAGTCATTACTAGACATTTTAATGTGGAAATGTTACATATTATACCTTTAAAAAAGACCAGAAATGTGACAAAATTCCAGCAGATACTGCATCATTACCTCACAGTGACACTTGGGTCATGGGTCACGCCGCAGGTCATAACAGCCTTAGTCCCTTTGATGACACTCTGGTCTTGTGGCGGTTTAGTGATGCGGGTACGTGCTGTGAACACACATAGAGAGGTTGTTATTCGGAGACTGTGTTTGAACAGCGGATTGAACAGAGCTTACTGGACTCGGTCTCATCTTTCACTCACTGTCTTTCTGAATCTGGGTGAATCACACCGCATTTCCAATGGGTGGGGTATTTTTGCAAAGCTTTCAAGGACTGATAATGTGAATTTCTGCACGCATGAGTCATTAGACTACATATATATTCAGAGTATTTTGACAATGACCTCCAGCAACCAGGTACGTACTGCATGTACAAGTAAATAAGTCTTGGATTAAAAAAAGGAAGAATGTTTCTTTTTATTTTATTATTTTGCAGAGGTCTAACTTGGACTTTGCAGTATTTTCCAAGGTAGAAAATGAGGACACATGGGGTTTCAGACGATGCAATAGTCGAGTTGATACATATAAATTTAACAAACCTTTCAAACTACGGCTGTCAAAGATAATAACGCTTTAACGCCACTAATTTCTTTTTCTTTGCAACTTGCGGTTTTTACCTTGTAGCGGGCTCAGTTTTAAAACTAGAGACAATATACTGGTATCATATGAAACAAGAAAACCTAAGGAATACCAACCAGTTCATACTACATACTACTACTATATGCTTATTGCGAAAGAGGCTAAATAATGCTCCAAACTTGTGCTAAATTTTGGCGATAGAAAACTGGCATGGCCATTTGCAAAGGGGTCCCTTGACCTTTGACCTCAAGATATGTGAATGAAAATGGGTTCTATGGGTACCCACGAGTCTCCCCTTTACAGACATGCCTACTTTATGATAATCACATGCAGTTTTGGGCAAGTCATAGTGAAGTCAGCACACTGACACACTGACAGCTGTTGTTGCCTGTTGGGCTGCAGTTTGCCATGTTATGATTTAAGCATATTTATTTTTTTATGCTAAATGCCGTACCTGTGAGGGTTTCTGGACAATATCTGTCATTGTTTTGTGTTGTTAATTGATTTCCAATACTAAATATGCACATACATTTGCATAAAGCAAGCATATTTGCCCACTTCCATGTTGATAAGAGTATTAAAAACTTGACAAATCTCCCTTTAAGGAACATTTTGAACAGATAAAAAATGTGTGAATAATTTTCAATTAAAATATTTGAATAGATTGACAGCCCTATTTCAAACCTTTCGAGTTTTAATACTTTTTGTAAAATACAGTGCCAGTTTCTCTGTGACACTCTGTGACCGATTCAATTGGTCCTCCCTTGTTCATTCAGTGCTGTTGGGTCCGTGTACGCCGCTTTCTGTGTTTTGAGCAAATGGATAACCGTAGCAAACAGCTTGAGCAGTACCCAATGATAACAGCGAGTGGGAATAGTAAGGGATTCATGAGCTTTCGGTCTGTTCGACAAGCTGACACTAAAAAGAGTTGTTAAAAAGATTTGTTTGTTCATTTTTGCACATCCCTACGATGTTAGAAGCTATAAAAATGATGTGCAGAGAGCTTCTGTTCTGCTTACCCCAGACCACCAGGTCGGACGAAGCCTCGTCAATCCCCCTGGAGTTACTGGCCATGCAGGTGTAGGTACCGGCATCAGACAGGTGAGAGGGACTGATTAGCAGGCTGCCCGACTCCAGCAGGGTGAACCTGGGCAGCTGGACCGAGCCACTGGCCAAGACACGTTCACCTGCAGGGGAGGGTGGAAGTGATTGATGGTGTGGGATGAAGAACAGGGGAAAAAAACGGGGGGAACAGGGAGAAAGAGAGATTAGGGTATTGGAGAAATGTCAGGGAAAACAAACAGGAAGGAAAAGCAGTGCAGCAAAAGTGAAGCTTGTCTGGAGAAAATGCATATTTTGAACCCTTTTCCATGGCTCTCGTCTACTTTGACACATCCAAATGCGGCATAATGAACCCCCCCCACCTCCAGACCTCATGCTGTTAGCCCACGCACCTTTCTGCCAGGTGATGGCTGGCCGTGGGGCTCCCGAGGTCTCGCAATGCAGAATGACTGACATGCTGTCAATCACGGCGCTGTCAGAGGGGCCGGCGGTGATGTTGGGAGCGATACCTGAGAGAGGAGGGGTCAGCCACACGCACACACACACAAATCAGGTAAGACAGAGGTGATAATGAGAGACATAAACAGCTTTCTCCCTAATAAAGCAGACGCCAGCTGAGAGCTTAATAGACTTGACAAGAAGGGCGGCTGTCGGGTCTCATTCTTGGGGACAGCTCTGAGAATCTGACAAGGCGCCGCCATCTCTCTGCTTCTCCTGCTCTGATTCAAAAATAGCCAATAATTGCCCGAGCATCCAAGGTGACAAGTCTGTCAATGTGAAGAGATATATAGATAGATGGGTGTAGGAGGCGAGACAGAGCGAGGGAGAAAAGAGGATTAGAGACGAGAACAGAGGAGCGGATTTAAGAGTAAGAAAGGGGGGGAACAGAGAGCGGAAGATGAGCAGCAGAATTAAGCAGCAGACGTGCAGATAGCTTTGAAATGTATTTCAAGGGGACATACTAGTAACAGCTAGGTAGGTGTTTGTCTGGATCTCCCCTGCGAGATTGCGAGCAAAGCACTGAAACATCCCCGTGTCATCCGGCAGGAGACCGTTGATCTGTAGACTGCCTCCCACCAGCACCCTGTACCTGGGGATCTTTACCGGGCTGATGGGCACTGCATCTTTATACCACACTATGTCTGTCTGCGGCGTGCCTGCAGAGGAAGGAGAGGATTAGATTTTTTTTTTTCCTTGTCACTGTGACCCTTTTGTTCTTTTTATTCTGTTTTTCTTTGTCATACTTGCTTGCTCTTTCCCACATGCAAGAGCACACAGACAAAACAAACACCACTGACCTCGTGCCTGACAGGGGATATCCACCACCTTCTCCATCTCTGCACTGATGTGAGTCGGCGGCTCTTTTACAAACAGAGGGTATTCTGTTTCAAAGGAGAAAGAGCATAAAACATTGCCGCATTGAATCCTTTAAAGAGATAGTTTGGGTGTTTTGAAGTTGGGTTGTATGAGGTACTTATCTATAGTCAGTGTATTACCTACAGTAGATGACCTGGGTACACCCCCAGTTTGAAGAAGCAGACAGTAATTAGAAACCAAAGCAATGTACTGCTGTGGACGGGGCCGGCAACTTAACATATTTTAGCCACCTAAAAGAAAGGCCCACCTAAAAAAAATACAATATCAGTTTAAGTGTACGCTATATTTAGAATATTTTCACCGGTTTACCTTGCCGTCAGACACCTATGCAGTCCGAGTTTCCTACAGGGAGCTGAAGCTGTTGTATCCATTTATGCTCTCGCCAAAGAAACCAGACTCTATTGGAAAAACCTGTAATTTTACCTCACAGAACACGGGGGTTGCTGGGCGGATAGTTTGTTTGTGCTATTGTGTGATTCCGAACTAACCAAAGTCACACAATAACACAAACAAACTAACTGATCGAGGCAGCGGTAGACCAGCAACTCCTCTGTTCTGGTGGAATTACAGTTTTTTTCAATAGAGTCTGGTGGCCTTGGCGAACTGCTTCAGTTCCCTTTCGGAGACATAGACTGTATAGCTGTCTGACGGCAAGGTAAAGTGGTAAAATTATTCTAAATATAGCGTACACTTAAACTGATATTGATTTTTTTAGGTTGGCCTTTTCTTTAAGGTCGTCCACAGTTCAGAGTCACACAATAGCACAAACAAAACTAACCGACCAGCAGCCTCTGTGTTCTGCGAGGTAAAATTTGAGTTTTTTTCAATGGAGTCTGGTGGCTTTGGTGAGAGCATAGATGGATACAGCAGCTTCAGTTCCCCGTCAGAAAGGGATGTCTGATGGCAAGGTAAACCGGTGAAAATATTCTAAATATAGAATAAACATTCTAACCTTAAACATTATAACCTTTCTTTTAGGTGGCTATAAGACGTTTTGCCGCCAGCCCCGTCCACAGCAGTACATTACTTTGCTTCCGTGTGGTAACTCCTTTCTGCTTTTCCAAACTGGGGCGTGCCGACCGTCATTTACTGACTATGGATAAGTACCTCATACAACCCTACTTCAAAAGAACCAAACTATCCCTTTAATAACGATTCGTAAATCATCTGTGCTTTTTTATCTTGACCTTTCTTTGGTGAACTAGCGTTTGCAACCCTTTAGATAACAGCATCAACTCAATTACTGAAGTATAAAACGGCAACAAAATGTTCTCTCAACATGGGGGTTGGCGTGCTGATGCAATATTTGGATACTTCAGGCTCAGCTGCTGGGTGCAGGGTTAAAATGTAAGCCGTGGGTTATTTACCTAGAACGTGCAGGAAGGCCCCAGCGGTGACTGAGGGGACGCTGCTGCTGCGGAGCGACGCCTCACACTCGTAGTAGCCGCTGTCGCTGACTGCGGGCAAACTGATAACCAATCTACGGCCGAAATCTCGGATCCCAGTATTGACCACTACCCCGTCTTTCCTCCAAGTAATACTCATTTTGACGAGGGGTCTGGCGGAGAGAAAAAGATGAAAAGGAGATAGAAAAAAAAGAGCAAGAGAGAGGGAGTTTTGGTTTTTAATACAGATTTATATTCTGTTTCAAGGTTACAGAGCATTGAGGGAGCAATGGGATGCATCTGTCATTCTGATTAAGTCTTTGAATTGGAGATAATAGTCAGAATTCAGGGCTGAGATTGCGCAAGATAGCGAGAACAGAGCGAAGCCTTGAATCAAAGGGAAGAATGGAGAGGTACAAAATGAGAGACGTACAAAATACTTTTCTATCATGTTCAAACAAAAGGTTTCGAGATTCATTTGAATCACAAAAAATATCAGATGTGGGGGTGAGACGAGGTGTAGGTGTTTTGCTAATGTGCGCGTGTGTGCCTTGTGTGTACTTGTATTCGTCTTTTTCTTTAGTATCCGTGTGTGTGTTGAAATGTACCTTGCGTTTGCGACGCACTCCATGACGGCTTCGTTTCTCCCCATGGTTACGCTGGTGTTCTTGGGGGGTATAATGATAGCAGGGGCGATGGGGTCTGCGGGTCCTCCCACATCTATCACACACACACACACAGAAACACAGAAAAAAGTGAAACAGATCTATAAACTATATGCAGAGCTGTGCATCTGTCTGATATAGCCAACTGAGCGCGGCTAGATCCGCACATAGAGACTGACAGTCTGTCACTATCACCAGCAGGTAGCCAGCATGCTCTCACCAACTATTAACACCCCTGTCTTTACTTTAGATCCTTTTTTCCAGTGCACACAGCATTTCCTGAGCTCGGTGTTAGCCCAGGTGTTAGAAGCCATTATGTAGCATAATTGAGACAAACACAAAAGGCGATTAAATGCAGCACCATCACTCACGGGTTTCACGGAGCCTCCAGCCAACCATCGATTCACTGCCCTCAATCAGTGATCTCTCTCTGAATCTGATCTCATTTTCCCCCCACCTCCCCAGAGTACGGCTGTGGGCCTGTGCGCCCGTATGTGTTTGAGTGATTGCGAGTTTACAGCGTGTTTACTGCGTGTGTACTGTGTGCACACGCAAGTTCTTTTTCAGGGCTACCCCAGGTTAATAGGGCCCCTAATCAAGTTTTTATTATCATTATTGTTATTTTGTGCCACCTCAGTGTAAATCACACCCTTTCAAGGCCCATTTATGTGGAATCTCAGCAGTGTAATGACAAAGCTTCCTCTACAAACACTGCCTGGATGCAGGCGCAGCCCCTCCTGGGCGGGTTATTGCTGTTTGGCTCTGCTCCCCCATTTGATTGCTTCGTTCACGTCTCCGGCTCTTCAGCTGTACAGTTTGAAATCATCATTTCTGTCGCGTTACAATTTTATAAACCCAGTTTAATTTAGTATAGTGAATGAGGTGCTATAAAAATACAATTTACAAGGTGAAATTAGATTGTTTGTTTGGCTCCAGTTGCATAAATTCTTGTTTACGCCACATACTGTAAAACTTTAGAGGCTTAAGTTTTAACATGATTATAAAGTGTGGCCTTGAGTACAAATGTTCACAGTAGACAATAAGATGCAAACTGTATTTAAAGTCCCAGTGAAACTAAAGTTAGAGCGTATTTAGGTTCTGTACTGTGAGTGCCCGGTGAAACTGAATATTTGAGCGGTGTGCAGTTACAAGAGGGATTTAAATCAAATCCTTCGCATTGCACTGGGCTGTTAAAAAGTGGGCTTGAAATGTAGCGCGACATGTAGCGACAGAGTACTGTGGATCCATGACAGCTCCCTAAAAGTGAAGCCAAAACATCTGGATCGCCCCCTGGAGGCTGGCTGCAGTAGAGGTCATTTTAGGTAGTTCTTGTCATGCTGATGTTTGTTCAAGTGTTCATTTTTCTGATAAGTTTGGTTTTAATTAGTTATTTTATGCTATAAAAAAGGGGGGTGAGACATCATGATTGACAGCTGTGAGTCTCACTCGCTGACAAGCTGCAGCCGTGCTCGGCTCGCAATTGGTTTGGGCAGGTGACCTCGATACCGCGGCTCCATCGCCCGATCACTACTGCGCAGACTCTGTCTCCAGATGACGTAAAAATCTCAAGATGTGAGCTCCTGTAGCCGGGATATTTTGACTTCACACACACCTCCTTTATTGCTAAAAGTTGCAGACTGATTGATGGAAGGTAAGATATTATTTGTTGAAATTGGTTGGTACCGGTCATATTTTGTTTGTCAGGAAGAAAAGATGATTAGATTTTGATATAAAAATACAAAGAAATAGATTTTTTGTATTATTTTTTTGCATTTATTGTTAAATAGTTACACAATATGAGCGGGGATGTGATCTAAAAGGGTTAAAAAGGCATTTTTCGTTTCATCTTGACTTTAAAAGTAGTGATTTTAGCTGATCCAGACTATTAACTATGATTATAGAGCTTCAAGCAGCAACGAAGGAAAAGAAGAAGAAAGTAAAACTTAGCTGCTGCTGACATTTTTCTGGCACATTTAAGAGACTGCACTTAACATTTGAAGAGCAGCATAGAGCGTATAAAACAGGTAAATGGTGGACCGTGACCCTAAAATGCATTGTCATGATGTTTGGTTGACAAAAAACTCTAACTGAAAGGTGAAGAACAGCAAAATGTGCCCTTTTAAAGAAAGGTGACGCGTTTCATTCAAAAGAAAGGAGGCAGATGATTAACCCATTGATTGATAAGCAAACAGATCAATTTTGCGATGCTGTGATTCTACTATTTCATCATGGTGGTACAAGCATCATCTTGAGGGCATTATTGACGCTATCATTAATTTGCACAGTGAAGGCCAATCAATCGACGTAGAACAGCTTGTTGTCAAGTCATTAGAAGAGTCAAAACATTGAAAAAGAAGAAATGAAACAGGCTGCAATGATTTACCAACGTCCACAGGATTTATGAGGATAACTCCAAAGATTACAGGCATTCGGCTGATCTGTGTAATTTTTTTTGTTTCTTAATTAACGGGTGAGATTATGTGGAAAGTTTGATTGGTGTGGGTCCGACGGTCTCTGAGCTCCTCATACAATACAGTGCAGTAGTGGAGAAGAAATAGACGTAGAGAGAGAGGAGGAAGAGGAGAAGGAGGGATTAATGGAGAGGAGGAAGAGGAAGAATTTTGTCAGCACGAATATTCATCTTCTACCGAGAGCAAGAGATGAAGAATAAGGTCACAGATTGGTATAAAGTGGTATAACATCACATACCGTAAATAATAATGATGCAAATAAAAGAAGAAGAAGGAGGAGGAGGAGTAGAAAAAAGAAGATGAAGAAGAAGAATGAGGAGGAGGAGAAGAAGAAGAAGAGGAATAAGACAAAGACGAAGGAGATGGAGGAGGAGGAGGAGGAGAAGGAGAAGGAGAGGAAGAAGAAGGAGAAGAATGAGGAGGAGGAGGTGGAGAAAAAGGAGAAGAAAAAGAGAAGACAGAAGGAGAAGAAGGAGAAGAAGAAGAAGGAGGAGAAGGAGAAGACAAAGAAGGAGAAGAAGAAGAAGAAGAAGAAGAAGAATGAGGAGAAGAAGAAGAAGAAGAGGAAGAAGAGGAGAAAAGTAAGCAGAAAAAGAAGGAGGAGGACGAGGAGGAGAAGACAAAGAAGTAGAAGAAGGAGAAGAAGGAGAGAAGGTGAAGGTGAAGGAGAAGAAGAAAGACGAGGAGAGAAGAAGACAAAGAAGCGGAGAAGAAGAAGATGAAGAAGAAGAAGGAGGAGGAGACGGAGGAGGAGCAGGTGTAGGAGGAGGAGGAGAAGAAGAAGAAGGAGGAGGAGGAAGAGGAGGAGGAGGAGGAGAAGAAGAATGAAGAGGAGGAGGTGGAGGAGGAGGAGGAGGAGGAGGACGAGAAGGAGGTGGAGGAGGAGGAGGAGGAGGAAAAGGAGGTGGAGGAGGAGGACGAGAAGGAGGAGGAGGAGGAGGAGGAAGAGGAGTTGGAGGAGGAGGAGGAGGAGTGAGGTCTATGCATGATTCATTGATTGTAATTATTGATGCGGTCGTGTTGAAGCTCTTGTGTGTAATAGTCCCCTTCAAATAGAGTGCTGATGTTACACTTTAATATCTATTAAATGTTTATCAAAATGTGTTAAATATTTGTGTGAATATCTGAACTAAACGTGTTAAATGAAGTTAAACTCCGTAATATTTGGCTGAGAGTTTGATGAAAACTGGGAATCCATTAGACTAGTCAAATAACTCATTTTATTTTCCAGAAGACATGATTGGTTCCTTGGCAGCGACTAATTAATGTATTGCAGTTCATAAACTCTCAGTGTTGAGAATACCTCGAGTGTGTAATCTTCTAATTAAACGGGAAAAGTAAACAACGTGGTGACCTGCATAGCAAATTCCTGCTACTAATGTCACCATATTGTTTACATCCGTCTGTGTCCAAACAAACAACTGTAAACCCGAGTCAACTGTGGGGAATTTCACACTCTGAAGAAGAGAACAAAGAGCAAAAAATGTCTGCCCAGTTTGAGTGTTAGCCGATGTCAGTTTGCTTTTTGACTCAGCTCCGTCTCATCTGTATGCTCCCTCAGGAACAACACTCCCTCCACCGCATATTTTTTGTCTTTTTCTCCACAGAAATGCTAAAATGTACAAACGTAAAAAAAAACCTTATTGACTTTCAGATGCAAACTACGGTCGTGTGATCCGCAAGGTCAGATTTGGTGATATTCAGTGATATCTGGTCCCCGCAGATTGCAGTGTCATGCGTATTGAGCACTGAATTACAAACACTGTATTAACAATATGACGAGCATATGTTGGAGCGGGGGAGAGACGCTGATATTACAAATGCGCAGCAGGTTAAAAATCCTCCCCGTTAGATGAATAATACAAATCAAACAAGGGTTCCTGTGATATCTTCTATCAAAGGCTGTATTATATGCTGTATAAAATAGCATCATAAATATCCTCAGCGCCAGTTAGAGAATACATTTAGTGGCTGCTTAAATTGGTCGTAGAACGCAGAGAAAGAATTTTGCCGAGATGAAAGTAAGTGGGAGAATTTGACTTTGTTCAGATGAAAGAAGGTGGAAGCAGGTGGGAGGATGGGGAAGGTTCAGCTAATGATCTGACATGTAACCATGCTCGCACGAGCGATGCCAAACTGTATTTGAAGTTGTGAGCGTTTATAAGTGAGGCCGACCTTAATCATTCCCCGTTTGCTCAGTGTCATTTTCATAAATCTGCGTTTTTTTGCGAGCGGCGATTAAACCGAAGGTCCACTTTATAGGGCTCGTACATCCAGCCAGTCAGAGAGCTGCTGCTGCTGCTGCTTAACACACACCTCATGACCATATATCTCACTGCTGGAGCCAGAGGTTAGAGAAGGACTGCAGAACAACTGTTGTAGGAAATGGGTATGATTAGTTGGAGAGACAGAAGAAGAAGAAAGGGGATGCTATGATGAAAGGGCGCTCCAGTAGAGGGCGCTATCTCTGTTTCTATTGCCTTTGACTGAGCCACCTGTTGTGTAGCTGCTGTGTTCAGAGAATGTGAGAAAAAATAATGAACTTTTTTAAACTCCATTTTCATTTGCAACATCCTGTTAATGCAATCTGCCGGTGACACAAACAATCTGTTAGTGAGGTGTTTCGCTGTTGCTTAAATGTGTTGTGTGGATGTGCGTGAACTTACTCTCTACTGTGAGCGTGATGGGCTGACTGGTTTTGTTCTCCCCGTTCTTGTCGTTGACCGCCTGGGCGTAGTAACGTCCCGCGTCGGGGGCCACGGTGGACAGGATGACCAACGTGTTGTCCAGGGTGATGGCACTGAGGAAATGTTCATGCACACACATTTTAGTTTAGCATTACTTTTAAGGGCATGACACTCACTTGAAGGGACAGTTTGGGTGTTTTGAAGTGCGGGTGTATGAGGTACTTATCCATAGTCAGCATGTTACCTACAGTAGATGACGGTTGGCACGCCCCCAGTTTGGAGAAGCAGACAAGAGCAAAGCAATGTACTGGCGTCGGCGAAGTGTACGCTATATTTAGAATATATTCACTGCTTTACCTTGGTGTGAGACAGCTGTGTAGTCTATGTTTCTGACGGGGAACTGAAGCACTTATGCTCCAACCAGACTGTGGGTTACTGGTCTACCGCTGCCTCGATCATTTAGTTTGTTTGTGCTATTGTGTGACTTTGGTGAATCCGAATTAACCAAAGTCACACAATAACACAAATAAACTAACT
Source organism: Sebastiscus albofasciatus (assembly GCA_916701655.1). Classification (NCBI taxonomy): domain Eukaryota; kingdom Metazoa; phylum Chordata; class Actinopteri; order Perciformes; family Sebastidae; genus Sebastiscus; species Sebastiscus albofasciatus. Next base: position 27,961 of record CAKAOI010046455.1, on the reverse strand, counting down.
GCTGTATTCAATGGGGTCTGGTGGCTTTTGGCGAGAGCATAAATGGATACAACGGCTTCATTTCCCCGTCGGAAAGGGCTGTCTCACAACAAGGTAAACCAGCGACATTATTCTAAATATAGCGTACACTTAAACTGATATTGATTTTTTTCAGTGATCCTTTCTTTTAGGTGGCTAAAACACATTTTGCTGCCGACCCCGCTTTGCTTCAACGCGGTAACTCCTGTGTGTTTCTTCAAACTAGGGGCGTGCCGACCGTCATCTACTGTAGGTAATACACTGACTATGGAGAAGTACCTCATACACCCCCACTTCAAAACACCCAAACTATCCCTTTAACAGCAACCTTACCCAATAAAGACACAAATGGCTTTAGGTAACGTTGACTGTAGTCAAATCAAAGTGGAGTCACCAATTTGGTTCTCAATTAATCATACATTCCCACTTAACTGGTGTGCATTACAACATTTGTCCCCAAACACAACCAAACCACTCACAGACTCACTCATATCATTAAACCAGTGAGAAGTTGTTTCTCACAGTCAATAAATCCTGAGGGTAAACTGACACACACACACACGCTCATAAATTATGTCTGAAAAAGAAGCACACAGTTTTTATGAGCACTTCCATCTACAAGGTACTGCAGTGTCTTAAATGAATAGTTCAGAATGTGTCTCGTTATTTTATACTCACTGTTTCTGCGGTACTAGTGTATTAATACAAAGTAACTGTAATATCAATCGCTGTATGAACCCAGCGGGTTAAGATAAGTGAGGCTGGTCTTGTGATATACTTAATATATCCAGACAAATGAATTGGTCCTACAACAACAGCTTCGAGCAACAACAAAACCACAGTACATAATCATGCATAAATAAATAAATGAATAAATACATAAATAAATACAATTTAATAATTTAATAATGATTAAATACGTTTAAAATAAATATTAAATAAATAAAAAGTAAATGCAAAAATAAATACATTTATGTTAATAAATAAATAAATTAATTAATACACAGGGGAAGTAATACAAAGATTAAGAAATAAAGAAGCAAATTAAAACAAAAAAATCAATTTATGTCACATTTCATCAATTATTTAAAGCCTACATTTATTTTTAATATTATTTTTGGATCATTTAATGGTGTATTTATTTATTCATTGAGTAATTTAGTTATTTATACTTTATTTTGGCAGGTTTCGTGCTGCTTAACAGTCAAAGCCAACCTTTGCGCAACCTGCCCCGGTGTATAGAGACGAGTAAGTGCAACAGACAGATGCTAATAAACACAAATTTCTTTAAATGCGGTAAACTCAATATAATGTGTTGTATCAGCATCATGTTAGTTTAGATGTCTGAGTGTTTTTTGAGCTTAAGATGGATTTCTGATTTGTCCCACATTAATTGCAATTACAGTCTTTATGATGAGCTACTCAGAATACAAGAAAATGGATGGATGACTGTAAAAACTACACACTAGCTTGACAAATAACGAGCCATTCCTTTAAAATCCTTTTTGTGCCTAGAGAATGGCTGAGTGTTGGTTTGGGCTGATGGGCTCAAACGTCTGAGAGGGGCCCATTAAATGAGGGCTGACGTTAAGCACGCGGCCAGATTAGGCTCTCCGTATATCTGCCAGCATCTGCCTGATCGGTGCAGGATAAACAGACACACTCCTGGACAATTAGGAGCTGCGTGGCTCTCATCGAGCCAACAGACACCTACACAAACACACAAACACCGATATACACACACGCCTGTGAATATCAATGTGGCCTGACACAAAGCAAGCAAACAAGCGGTAAATGCAGAGTGTCCTGTCAGTGGCTCTCATTGTCAGGGAGCAAAAGCTTCACCGCTTCGCTTCTGATAAGAGTCAGCGGCACAGTAACCGGCTCTGGAATTGGTCTGGAACATTCATGGAAGGGGTTGGGGATTTTTTCTTACTGTGTTACTTGTGCTGTGTTTTTTTACTCGGAGCCCTGCAGGCAGATGGTACTCGCGCCGATCCGCTCTTCAAGGGAGACCGTGCAACTCTGGGTCTTCATGTCAGCTACGACATGGTAGAGCTCGCTGTTGAATAATACACGAGGAGGTGGTTTCCGAGGAGCTGTGGACTGCCTTCCTCCATTTGTCTGGATGGCGAAATTAATCTCAGGTGATTACCTTCACATTGTCTCTTCAGGAAAATTGCATATCTGAACAGGCAGGAATCCAATGAACCAAAAAAAAGCTCCACTCGCGCTCGCAGCACAGCTCATAGACAGATATACAGTCACCCACCGAACTCCCACTGTGCACACGCGGCCTCACACAGACTCTCACCACATGCACACACACACACACCCTCCCACATACAAATCCACCCAGGGGTGAGAGCTGTCAGTCAAACATATCGTCAATTGAGGCCTTTTGTCCAATTTTGTCTAATTGGTTCCCCTGCTGCCTGCTCTATCTCTACCCTTCAATCATTCCGCCTGCAAAGTCAATAGGGGCGATATAATAACCCGCTTTATCATTGAGAGGTGATTCAGTGATGAACACAGGGCCCGCGCCAACATCATCAACCACTCTGCTCAACTTCACTCATGGCGTGTGTGTGTGTGTGTGTGTGAGAAAATCTGCGAGCAGTATTGAACTTCTCGGAGTTCTCTGAAGTGAAAGATATTCTGCTGCAGCAACATATACGAGTGCTCAGACACGCGCAGAAACACACGTGCACACACGCCGAACACACCATGCAGGGTAGACTTACATGCGGCTGCTGGAGGGAATCTTACGCCCGTCTCTGAACCAGGTGATCTGTGGCCTGGGGAAGCTGTGTATCCGCGGCGCGTGGATGAGAGCGCCCTCACCCTGGGAGACAGTTTGAGACCTTTCGCCCTCCACAAAACCACCCATATCTAGCAGGCATTAAAGAGAAGAAGTGTAGACAAGGAAAGTGAGCAAAAGAGGAAAATTAATACTAGAAGAGAAACGTGTTGGGAGATGAAAAAAAGAAGAATTGTCATTATTATGTACTTTTTTGAAAAGATAAGCTCCTTTACTCAGTGACTCATCCACATACTGTGCCTGACAAGCCTTTAACAAAACCCAGCGCCCTCCCCTTACTTTGTCACACGTGTGGAAAAGAAACCCGCACTTACAGGCGACCTGCACTTCAGTGCTGCACTGCATTATAGCGCCCACTCGGTTCCTCACGATGCAGCGGTAGTGGCCGGCGTGCGACCGGTCCAGCGAGGGGATCAGGTACCTAATGGGCACACACACAAACACAAAGTGCCATTAGTCGTTATCATGAGCGTGACAGACGGCGACATTTTATCATCTCAGAGCTTTTATCCCCCCCCCACACACACACACACACACTCGAGATGCTAAATGAATCGAGATGTTTCACCGGGCTCCAGCTTAAATGGCGTTCCACTTAGCCATGAGACATAGAGGTTCTAAATTAGGAATATAACAGAGCGGACTTGAAGTATGATTCAGCGCTGATGTGCAGACGGACAGTAATCTTAAAGGGACTGTATGTTACTTTTTAACTTTTTTTATTGCCAATGTGCGAAGAGGTTGTAATTTAACCTAAAAAATGACACCTTCCCCTTTCTGTGTTTCATTTATCAACCTGTAGACGGCTTTTAATGTGAAGAATGCGTTTATTCTGTTCAGCTCCTCTTCAGGGCTAACAGTGTGCAATGACAGCTAACGTTCGGTTAGAAGTGGAGTCCGCTAACGCCAACAAACGACCAGCCCCCACCACAACTCAGACTCCGATACAAACTCCACGGAAGCACAAAAGTTATATCTAGTGAAGTCCGCCTTGCAAAACAGGAACGTGATCAACGTCAGGGGGAAAGCTAGTGTTGTGGGAGTGTATGTGCGCATGTGGGAAGTGAGCGGTGAAGCAAGAGAGAGCGAGTGGTGGCAAAACGAGCGAGCAGCGGAGCAGAAGAGAGTTAGTTTAACTTTGAGAATATCAAGTGAACGTACAGTGGAAGTTGCAGTTTGTGCAGAAATAAATGCTGCAGCTCCTCAAGACCAACAGAAGTTTCCCGTGTCTTGTTTCCCTGAAGTTCCCAGGAGACCAAAACTATGGTACGTCTCCCCTGTGCCTCCTGACCACTGTCGGTCGGGAGGTTGAAGCAGGAAAAGTAGTGTACTGTTTAGCTGTAAAATGAAGGTTTGCGACCCGTAGCCATGTTGACATCAGTTGAAGGAATACCAAGCACCGCCCACCGAGAACTCTCTCTGAAAATGAACTGTGATTAGCCAAAGTAGATATAGAAAGATATAGATGTTTTTAAAGCCTGAAAATAGAGCCATGAGGCGGTGCAGACGTCTAGTTTTCTCTCAGAACACTTGAATTACAATATGCTGAAAGGTTATTATGACATTTTTGCCTAATGATGCCAAAACCATTCTGCCTGCTGAAGCTTTAACAAGCAATTTCTGATTCTTACATTGAGTCCCTTTAAGGCCAGCTGTGGAGCGAACAGCGGAGAGTTTCTGACTGACTGGCAGGACTCACAAAAGACCCCATTGTTATCTTGTATCTTCAGTCAGTTGAATCAAATCATATGAGCGCCTCTCACCTGTTCATCCCTGGCAGCCGTAACTCCGTCTCTCCCCCGATGTGCATTAATGTTAAATGGTGTGTGTGTGCGTGAAATATAGGTAGATAACCCCCAGATCTGAGTCCCCTTTAATTGGTTTGCTACAGCCACTTAGGAGTGTGGAGTCCGCCCCTGCACTGCAATTCACAGTAGGGGAGGGTGGGTGAGGTGGTGTGTGTGTGGAGGGGGGGGTCTGATTAAATGGATTCAAGTTCTCCTCTTTGATCAGGGCTGGTGAAGAATAACAAGCAGAGGGCTGGCCCGCAGAGCAGACCCAGAGACTAAGCCACGTGAGAGCACAGCCAAATACTGAGGAAAAAGACAGGGAAAGAAGAAGACGAGGGGGAGAAGAGGATGTGAGACGGGGAAGGGAAAGTGTGAGTGTGGGGAGAGGGGGAGAGGGAGGGAGGGAGGCGGGGGGGTGTAGCCAGCGATAGCAATCAGACAATGCCACCTGAGAGAGTCTGTCCATGTCTAGGGGACTGGGCAGACTGAGTAGAGAGTGAAGAAAACAGGGCTAGAATTAGATAGAAACTGACTTTCACTGTGTGGACTGTGACTTGCGGACACACACACACACACACACACACACGCACACAAGCCTACAGTACATGGACAAATGGGCTCGATGCATTCACACACAGAGAGGCCTTGTTAGCACAGGCTGAGGCTCTCTCTTGCCACACTACTCTGTGCCCTTAGTACAATCCTCCAGCATTGTGATAGAGGCTGAAGTGTAATAAAAGTCCACGGTCAGTGAAACAGCATCTTACTGCTGACAAAGCAAACTAGCCCACCCACACTCACTGCACAATCTGATGAAAAAATATGCATTGTTAGATTCCGTCGCAGTTTCAACAAACAGTGAAAGAGAGAGAAAAGAGAGGAGTTATCAGCTCACCCCATCTCTGCACGCTGAACACAGTGCGAGATACAAATCGGGATAAATCTGACAATCCCCTGAACGCAGGATGTTATGTCTCAGGGGAGACATGCAGCCAAATCAGTCCTGAATAAATCCATGAAAATGAGTCTCCAATATGAATAAAAATGAGCAATTGAGCTATTAGTTACAATTAAATGCCGCTAAAATGTCCTCATGTAGTAAGCTAATTATAGATGATGAATAATAATGAAAAAAAAAGGTAATAGAATGAGTTCAGGCAGGCAAGGTTGTATTCCTCACCTGTATTCCAAGGAGAAACGTGTGAGCTCGCTGCCGTTGTAGATCCATTTGAATTCAAGGGGCCAGCTGCCCTCGGCCATGCAGGTCAGGACCAGGCGGTTCCCCTCCAGGTGAACCTGCGTCTGAGGAGGCTCCATCTTAAAATAAGGTGGGACATCATCTACTGGAAACAAGAAAAGAGAGAGAAGGGGGAAAAAGTGAGAATGATTTAATAAGACGGATATCAAATAAAGGCGATAATAACGTGTTAGCACAAATTTGTTTTAACACCACTAAGTTCTTTAACGCATTAAAGCAACTAGTGATTTTTTTATTTGTAGCAGGTTAGAGTGAAGATACTGGCATCATATAAAACTAGAAAAGCTAAGGAATCCATTGGTACCAACCATGTCATAGCAGCTTATAGCGAAGGAGGTTAAATAACGCCCCAAACGTACGCTAAATTTTGGCGAGGATATATTGGCATGGCCATTTCCAAAGGGGTCCCTTGACCTCTGACCTCAAGATATGTGAATGAAAATGGGTTCTATGGGTACCCATGAGTCTCCCCTTTACAGACATGCCCACTTTATGATAATCACATGCAGTTTGGGGCAAGTCATAGTCAAGTCAGCGAACTGACACACTGACAGCTGTTGTTGCCTGTTGGGCTGCAGTTTGCCATGTTATGATTTGAGCATATTGTTTATGCTAAGTGCAGTACCTGTGAGGGTTTCTGGACAATATTTGTCAGCGTTTTGTGTTGTTAATTGATTTCCAGTAATAAATATATACATACATTTGCATAAAGTAGCATATTTGCCCACTCCCATGTTGAAAAGAGTATCAAATACTTGACAAATCTCCCTTTAAGGTACATTTTGAACTGATACAAAATGTGCAATTAATCGCAATTACATATTTGATTCCATTGACAGACCTGAAAATGACATATTAGACAGCGGAAGTGAAGCCGTCAGAGGGGTAGCTTGTAAAAGAAATGCAGTGATTCGGTGATTCAGTGACCCCTGTGTGCAGACACACAACACAATTTCAGCAATTTCACAGGAAACGAGGACTCGGAACAACCTATTTACATTTTTCTTCTGCACTGATTGGGAACTTGAAGGTCAACGGAAAAGCCTGCCAAAAAAAGCACATGAAATAAAGTTGTTACCGCAAAAAGCAGCTTACTCTTTTATTTCAAACCGAAATGCGTTGGCAAAGAGGTAGAGGGGCAATTTGTGCAGCAGAGGAAGTGTAAATGAACTCTTCCATACCTCCAGATCAGTAAAAGAGGATGCGGGAGGGAGAAGGAGATGGAGATGGAGAGAGGAGGGAAGAGGGAGTAGACAGAAAGCAGATGGAGAAAAATACGGCAGAGATTGTACACAAAAAAAAAAGAGAGAGTGCGAAACTAGGAAGCCATGGGTGGGGGGTGGCAGGGGCTGCTTTAGAAAACACAAAGTTTCCCAGCCTTAAACCCCCTTCTCTGACAGGATGAGTTATGCTCTGTGCCTCCCTTCATTTATCTTTATAGTTCCCTAATGCAGCCAGATTATACAGGCCCCATCCGCAACGCTGCACACAGCCAGCGCAGCCACGGAAAGCCTTTAAGGTGATACGCTAAGGGTCCGGGGCTGAGCTCGGAGACAAAGTGCTTTCATTTGAGCTGATGAAAAAGGCATGATCAGACCTATTGATCTGTCTGCCTCGCCAGCCACGGGCGACACTGAGCCGATTGTGCCAGTGTTTGTGGCGGGCTAATTAAAGTCTGTATTAATAGTTGCAGTAAGCCGCCAAGAGCCCGGAGCACGCCTGGTTCTGGGTCTACCACACACTGGCTGACTCACTCTAATGGCACATCGCTGGAGCCTCTTTCCTCTCTCTCTCTCTCTCTCTCTCTCTCTCTCTCTCTCTCTCTCCACATCCACCAGCAGGTTCACGCCCAAGATTTATGGCGGTGAATGCAGAGGATGGCGTGGCGGAAGCGGGTGAATGTGAGGGCAGCCTCGCCGAGCAGGGAAGGGGGATACAGAAAATTGAACCTGATTGAAACTGTAAATAAAAGGAATGACTGTGCACCTCTGTGTCTCACACTGTAGGTACGCAGATAACAGGACACACACACACCGGCACAATACCCCTCTGGAAACTGCAGCTTACTCCCCTTTCTATTACCCTCAAAAAAAAACAAAAAAAACAGCACTCATAAAAAGGAGGCAAACAAAACCACCTTTCTGTTTCATAAACCAGTCCTTACATTTCTCCTGTTTGGTTACAACAATACTCCACTACTACCTGGCTAATCTGCTCTTTCTACCACCTGCATGAACGTCTCCAAAACAAAACCAACAGACCCTTGAAACTGATCCCCGTCTGAGCCCAAACTAAAGAACCATCCTTATTTTCCCCAGGCAGTATAGCCGGTGGATTGGCGGTGGTGCTGTAATTCTACCCACCAGTAAATGCATTTGTACTTGACACACACACACACACAACCCAAAACATTCACTTATGCCTGAACAAACGCACACAGGCAACACCCAACCATTTCCAGCTGGTTCAGGGGCTCGGTGGCTACATGTACTTAGCAATGCGGCTCCATCAACAAGCCACCATTAGAGACCTGCACGCGGCAAACCCGTTTGTGCACACATTGAGGCAAGGAATATGCGTAATACCAAGTTACTGATGTGAAATTGCAGAATTGAGTGCACAGTAATCACCACTGTGGTTTCCTGTTTTAGTGCCATTCATGTATTCACATCCGTTTCTACCTCAAATTACCGGTTCACTTGAGCCCCCTTTTATGGATTTCTGATCACCGGCTATCTGCGGCAATTTCTCATTTAGAGTAAAGAGTGTATTTTCCGGAACAAAGCCAGAGAGGAAAAGTAACTGTTTAAGATACAGTGCAGAACCGACATCCAAGAAAAGATTGCTCGCCATGTTAAGTGATCTTCTCCTCGAGACTCGGGGAGAACTTAAATGGCCGCTGACCGCTAACAGTTCTCGCTGCTGAAGGGAGATAGAACCAATTCCTCTGCACGCTGGGCTCTGGGATCTAATGAGTTTCCGACAGAGAACCTCTCGCCTGACCCTCATTCTCCTCTTCCTCTTCATCACTGTGCTTTTGATCTTCGCAGTGAACCGCTGAGGTCAAAAAGCGCCTGTGGTGGACACCGCATGTGTTTTAAAGCGTTTCTGTTTCTTCTGTTTTATGTGTGCAGATAAACACTGTAAATATGTGCAATGCGACTGTTTGCACATGTGCGTGTCAACATGGGAACAGATGTGTCTATTTATGCTTGCGCAGATGTGAACGTTCACATGTGTGCACATGCAGTAGCACAAAGCTCTGTTAATATACAGTAAACTAGAGACGGCTCGCTGTCGATGCTGCTGTCGCTAATGTGTCAGGTGGATGTTTTTGCCTCCGCTGGGGTGTCATCGCCGCTGAGCTGATCTATAAATCGTCTCAGGTGTCATCTTGTTGTAGGCCACTGTGACTTCATGGAACAGAAGTGTGATATAATAAATATATACATGTCTCATTTTTACAGAAACACGTCTGTGGACACAAACACACATGAATGCACAAATAGGGGACTATAGAATCAACTTAAAGGGATAGTTTGAGTGTTTTGAAGTGGGGTTGTATGAGGTACTTATCCATAGTCAGTGTATTACCTACAGTAGATGACGGTCGTCACGCCCCCAGTTTGGAGAAACAGACAAGAGTACTAGCACGGAAGCAAGGCAATGTACTGCTGTGGACGAGGCCGGCAGCAAAACATATTTTATCCACCTAAAAGAGAGGCCCACCGAAAAAAATCTGTATTAAGTATACGCTATATTTATAATATTTTCGCCACTTTACCTTGCCGTGAGACAGCTATACAGTCTATGTTTCCGACATGGAACTGAAACCGTTTTTTCGATGCTCTCTCCAAAGCCACCAGACTCCATTGAAAAAAAATTTAATTTTACATCACAGAACACGACCGACACGACGGCAGATTAAATTACAGTTTTTTTCAATGGAGTCTGGTGGCTTTGGCGTGAGTATAGATGGATACAAAAGCTTCAGTTCCCAGTTGGAAAGGGCTGTCTGACGGCAAGGTGAAGCAGTGAAAATATTCTAAATTTATAACATATACCTAAACTGATAATGATTTTTTGACAGCAGTAGACCAGCAACTTCCGTGTTCTGCGATGTAAAATTACTGTTTTTTCACATTGGAAACATTGACTGTATAGCTGTCTCACGGCAAGGTAAAGTGGTGAAAGTATTCTAAACATAGCGTATACTTAATACAGATTTTTTTCAGTTGCTAAAATACATTTTGCTGCCATCCCCGTCCACAGTAGTACATTAATGTGCTTCTGTGTCGATGCTGTGTCTGTTTCTACAAACTGGAGGCGCTCTGACTGTCATCTACTGTAGGTAACACACTGACTATGGATAAATACTTCATACAACGCCACTTCAAAACACTTGAACTAACCCTTTAACAACTCAAGGACATTAGTTCATCTGACTGCGGCTGAATGGCTGCACTGTGTCAAGTAGTAAAGCTGACATCTTTTCTGGAAGAGACGCGAGGAAGAAAAGGAAGAACTGTGGCCTTCGCAATTCCAGTGATGAACGAAGGGACAGCGGTGGGTTTGGCAGGTGCGAGGCAGTGCCTGCTGCAGGCTTTCCAGATGGAAAGCTAGAGGGCAGTCCTTCTGGACTATGAATTCCTGCAGCACTATGAGCACAGATAAAAGCCAGCCGAAACGGGTCGGCAGATCCAGGGAAGACCAAAACCTGGCATGGCGGGACCAGGAGGGCTTTAATGTGGCTGCTGTGCCGAGCAGCTGCCCCCGACAGTCACGCTGCACCACCAGCCCATTCACCAAAGATATGAAAACACCTTATTCTAACCTGACAGCTGAGGTTGAATGGTGGCATGTCTCCAGCCGGGTCCCCTGCTGCAGACACAGAATTTTAATGGCCGTGAGACAAAGACCACAGGCACTGGGGCAGCTTTATAAACCAAGGCCCATTGTGCTCCCCATCGCGTCGCGGCTGGCATGCAATCACACAGACGGTGTTCACATTCGGCTTTTGTCTTGTATTCTTTCTCTTGCTTATTTTTGTGCCTCACCTCCTTACCCCCGCTCCACTCCAGCAGCAGCAGGGAGCTCTTTCTGCCCTCTGCTTAATCCTCAGGCACCTGTGTTTGAGCCTATGTAACCACATCCTCGCTGGCTCTCGGCACAACTGTATCACTGAGATGCAGCGATAAAGTGGAGCCCCCGCCTGCTGAAACATTTGGAGGTCTTGTTATCTGCTCACTCTTTCTCCACCTCGCAATCTCACTCTCTCCACCTCTCTTTCTCCTCCCAGACACGCACACATACATATATGCACATAACTTCCCCGCTCCATCGAGCACCCCCAGTCCACCTCATGGTGCATCATGTCATCCAGGAAAATTTAGAGCCGTCATTTAGCCTCTCCAATTGGACTTTAACATGTGAGATGGGTCATGGTTAGTCTCTCTGATGGGGGTTATGCAACAGTCATGGCAGCGACCTTGGCCTATTAATGGCTTGGTGAAAGTGTGTGGGTTGTGGGGTTGGTGGCGGGGGGTTAAAAGCATCTTAAAAGCTGATGAAACACCTCCCTTATAGATATACACATGTGCATCAAGCACACACACACACACACACACACACTATTTGCTTTACAAGTTGAGATGTGCATGTTTGGGCTCTTTTAACAAACACATAAATACACAACTATCCACACCTCCTCCCCCGCGAAAACACCATCCATCCTGAAGGTCAGCCCGAGCTGTCACTCCGTCACCAGCCGCTGTCACCGTGACAACAGGCACCCCACCGATTTACACTCCATCACTTAGGTGAGTCAGAAAACAGGCGGACACGCAGGGAGGGATTAAGAAAGACAGCGAACGAGAAAAGACAGAGAGGGCGACGGTGAAAACAGATGGCAAGAGAAACGCGGGGCTTAATGATAAAAGAGAGATATCGGGAGGTGATGTAGAGGCGGGATGAGGTGAGGGATTGAGAAGGGGTGGAGAAATGAAAAGAGCGTGTCCTCCAACGCTAGGCTGCAAGGTGAAGCGACCCATTACAGCCGAAGCCAAACAAGCAGACCAGGGCTGGAAGACGGGAAGGGGAGATGGAGAGCCTCCATCTAACCCTACACTCATTTAGAGAAATGGCTCACGGATCAGCATCTGCATGTGAGTGCCAGTCCATCACAGCTCCATGTCTTCCAACCCCCCCTTTGGGTTTATAGTAGGGCCGGGATGATAGACCTAACTCCCAATTCAATATTATCACGATATTTCAAGTATTGCGATTCGATATTACAATTTATTGTGATTTTTGTTAACTTTTTTTAACATTAGACTATGGGAAAAAGTTAAATCATACACTTCTAGGCTTCTAGACTTTTACTTTGCAAAATATCTGAATTGATACAGTAAAAATGTTTGATTTTCAGCAAGTATGTAGTCAGAGATGTCCTGAAGTCAAATATATTGCCAGGAATTTTTTATTGATTTTTTTTCCAGCAACCCAAAAATCAAAGACATTTCCCTCACAAATACGTGGTATTTTACTTTTACTTTATAAGAGACATGTAATATTTTATACTTCTGTTGAATATCCAATCAATCTTATTTCCATATATTTATTTTACAGTTCCCTTTGTTAATAACTTATTCTGAAAACTGGACGTAGTCACACGTGTATACTTTGTGTATACTTCCGCTACCGTTAGCTTTGTTCTCTTTATACATCCATGCTCAGCTCCATCAGGGTAGTTTGAATGCATTTAACATAAATGTCAGTTTAAAGGTGCTCTACAGTTGTAGCGTCGGCCGATTTGACCACGGAGATGCGAGTGACGGCTATGGCAATGTGTGAACCTCAAAGTGTTTCCATACGTTACTGTATGTGTAGTGTTTACCACTTTGGATTTAAAATGTGAGGGTGCAGGTCGTATCCATGCAGACCCTCCGCCGTTTTCTACTTTGTCTTTTCAGCTCGTTGTGGTTTGTTTCGGTTGACGGATACGGAACGGATATGACGTCATGTTGCGCAGACTACAACAATAAAAGCGGTAACTTCCTTCTACCACTGCATAGACTCAAATGAAGCAAATATATTGATTCTGGCATTAAAATACTGATTTCAAAATCGTAAAAAAAATCACGTTACATAGGTGAATCGATTTTTTGGTCCCACCTCTAAATTATAGCACCCAAGAACAAGTTTGGGCACCATTCAGTCGGACTAAGATCTCTTCGGTATCTATGTTGTGATGATACAGGTTTCATGGCCCAAGTGACAGCTTTTAAAAGCTCATACAGTCATGCTCACCGCTCGGAGGAAAGTACGAATCATGTTAAGCTGTTTTTCTCTTTCTGATGATGCGTCTGCTTTGATGTTGCAGAAAAAGTCCTCAGGTCGCCACCGACGAAAAACCGCCCCGTATCCCCAGCCGCGTTAAGTGGATCGCCACGGGTTAATTGATGCGTAATTGATGTGATTAATTGAGGTGTAATGTAGCGCGGTGGTGACGTGTCTGGGATCCCACTCGCTGCGGGCCTATGTGTGTGTGTGTGTGTGTCTAGGTGTGTCTAAGTGTGTCTATCTGATGCTGCAGCATCACAATTAGAAGCACCAGCATCCAGCCAACAAATGGAGATTTAATTAGGAGCGAAGACGGAGCGGGAGGCCAGTCAATGGGCAGCAGATTGAATTATCTGGACACACACTCCGGCGGGCAGCGCAGACAAATTCACAGTCACACACACATACTCACACACACACACTCTTTCTGTTTGGAATTCTTCCCTGTTTGCCTCGCTGCTCCTCTGAGTGTCTCCCTCTACCTCTCTGCTATGCTCTGCCTGTCTCCAACTAGCTTTTTCTTTTTGATTCCCTCTTCTTTTTTTCTCTTCTCTTTTCCCTGCCACAATATCAGTTTCCTCCCTATGTGTTGTGGCAGCTTCTCTTTCTTGGTGGCCTTGATCTCTCCCAATACAGTCGTTTTCGTACTCTCTCTCCTTGCCCTCTCATCAGTTGTCATCTCCCTCGCTCTCTCCCCACGTCCCTTCCTCCTGAGCTCTCTGTCGAGATGTCATTCCACACTCTCTATCTTCCTCCATCCTCTCGCCCCGGCTCTCTTCTTCTTTAGCACTTTTTCTGAGTCACTATATTGTGCGGCGTACAGCGAGGGACGTGTCTGTGATATCCAGGAGCCTAATTAGCAAGTCCAGCTCCTGGCAGGGAACACGGCACGCAGAGGAGCACAGGCACAAGGCCCGGCGTCAATTAATGAGACCTCGCACACCCACAGCCGCCATTACACGCCCTCTGCAGCATCCAGTCTCTAGTCAGCTCAGCCTTGTCCGGCGAACAGTGGGGGAAAACCACAAATGAACAACTGTAGCTTGATGTTGGAAAGTTGTGTCTGTAATCATCAAGGGATAGTCCCAGCTTTGTAAAAGACAAAGCAGGGGTTCTCGTCTGACTTTGTGGCACTCAGAGAAGATTTATGTGTCGTAGCAGCGAGCTGTGAACACATTCTTGGATCCAATGGATGTATCAACTTAGGAATGTAAGCCATACACTGTATGGCAATTTCTTTCTCGCGAAGGACAAGATATATGAAATTGTTTTTCCTTAAGGAAGTGAGGTTTGGAGAGCTCTTACGGGGTAGAAACACAAATGATCCATGCTCGTAGTACGTGTGTGACTGACATCACAGTATTATTTCCCAGGTGAGACAGGCGTCTTCTACGATTTGGAAGAGGAAGTAAAGGTTTTTTGTGTGCCAGATCACATACGCACCTCTCTCCGATTCTTCCTCTTTTCACCAGGGAGAAGGGGAGACGGTAGCGGGTGGAGGAGAAAAATAGGTACAAATTCTCACTTGATCTTCGTGAGAGCTAATTGACATTGTTTAAAAAAAAACAAGAGAAAGCAACACAAAACACATAAACGACAGTAAGTGGAAGAAATAGCAATAATAACAGAAAAAAACAACAAGGAGAGCTGCATCGGGAATAGGAGGCGGGCAGCTTTTCTCAAGGCATGAGAAGGTTGGAAATAGGCCTAAGTGAATTTAGAAAGTAGGGCAAAGACTAATGGAGGAAAATAAACAAACGCGCTGAAATGTGAATTCCACAGGGCCCCGGGTCATTAGAGTTAATACGGCACGCTGTGCCATCTGCCGCGATTGTTTACACTAGCCTGGATAATTAGATCCTAATTAGTGGATGGTATGGTGGGGGAAACATTACTTCACACGCATCGAGGTGGAGATGATCAGATGCACCTGCAACGCCGCGCTGCCTGTCCATCCTGGGACCGCTGTGGGTATCGTCAGATATCAGACATGTCTTGATTTAATTGCCTGATGCACCAGACAGAATCTGGATCTCTCCCTTCCCACCATTAACATATAGATAGAGTTGTACTTTTTTTTGGAGGAGAGAGTCATCTTTGCTCTTGACATTATGACAACCTGTCTGCTCCTTGTTCCCCTTTATCCCTCATACTATATGTGTGTGTGCAAAACGTACGCGAATCCTTGTGTGACTGTGTGTCTTTAAGATACAGACACCAGAATATTATCAGGCAAAATGCATGGACTCAAACTGCCATGTCCCATCCGCGCTTTTCTCCCCAGCCGAACTCTTTGAATCTCTGAATTGGAGAGATACCGACCGGCATGCTAATAGTGTTTTGCTTAGGTGCGACGTATCGGGGGCGCTTGCCATTGTAATATATGCGCGTGGAATGGCGGGTGATTGTGATTCTTATCAGTGTGGCAGAGTGCACGGGCGCCAAGCCGTGAGTGGCAGGGGCTGGCAGTAAATGCTAATGGCAGAGAGCAGCTGACGGAGAGAAGAATTATTATCTCCCTCCCTTCATTACATTTACACAACCTGCCTGTCTGTCTCACTTCCTTCCTCTGAGCCCAGACGTGAACAGCAATCAGTGTTGGCAATGCTTTATTTACATGTTTTGCAGGAGACAGACACCTTCTTTTTGTGTCAATGCATCATCTACAATGGGATTGGGATGTGACGAGTTTCTCATATTTACAATATGTCACACAGATTACATGTCAGCAACATCGGGTCTGATTTGATGGTTATCAGGCCATTAAATAGGCGTTATGTGTCACTATAAGCGGCATAGATGTGGGTCAATAGGGGCCTACTACGCCTACTACATCGTAAAAGTGAAAGTGAAACTTAAAAGCATCATGTTCTAACACGTAAAACTGCATGAAATGTTACATTTTGAACACAAACAAAAAGGTGTCTTTGGGTTTATGCAACAAAACTACAACTTTTTTAGGTTTCGGCAACAAAACTACAACTTTTTTGTTTAGGGTTTAAGGAAAAACATCGTATTTTCACTTAAACTAACTACATTTCAAAAGTGAAAGTGAACTTTAAAGCTTGTGAACCCAAAGACCACTACATGCTGTTTGTTTCATATGGGATGTGAACTTCCTGGGTGAAAACCCTGTGTTTTGTGTCCCATCAATCTCCCCCCAACCTCCACCTCATGTGGAGTTTGAGGCTGTCTATACATCACTCCTAACTTCCGCCTCTGCTCCTGTCTTTTATATCTTGATGAATGAAAACTCTGAAATGTACAGAGTGAAAACTGTATGTTATTAGATAAAACAGATGTTGACAAGCTGCATTATTTGCAGTTGAAAAAAGGTAATAAATCGCAATATATCTTATCGCAAAACTCAGCATATCACAAAATGTTTAAAATCGCAATAAGATTGTATTGTGACTTAAGTATTGTTACAATCGTGCTGCCTCTGGTGATTCTAACCCCTACTCTTTCGGTGATCGACCACGTGAATGGATGATAAAACCTAAAATTGGGTGTAGCAGGGCCCTACTGACCCACATCCATGGGGCTTACAACCACAGATAACGCCTATTTAATGGCCTGATAGCAGTCTAATCGCCTGGAGATGAGTAGAGTTAAAGAGTGTATGGATGTGTATTTCATCTTATCTAATTTTGGTGGATGTGTAGCAGGATTATCACCTTTGTGAGCAGGGCAGCCTGAGGGAGGACAGAGTCCCTGCTCCTAATTGAGACCTCTGGAGTGTGAGAGCCGACAGAGTGGAGCTTGTCACATCACTGCTTCTCTCTCCACCGCATTACAGAGGCCCTCTGACCACTATTCTCTCCCATCACCCATGCTAGAGCACCAAGTCGAGCTCTGTGATGGTGTGAGAGCCCCCCATCACCCCCTAAAAATCACTTCCTTCAGATGAAACCTCAAAGCTGCCGGCCTCCTATGCGACATCCCACCAGGCCACATCTCTGACCTCTGAGGCGTCGGAGTCCTCTTTTGCCGGTTCTTGTCTCTGAAGTGTCTCAAAGCAGGAGGAAAGAAAGAGGACAAACACGGCTCCGTGGCATTGTACGGAAGACAGGCAGCCAGCACTATACGCCAGCAGGCAGACAGCAGATCTGAACGCCCTGACATTATGCTAATGGAAGCGTTTGGCTGGTTCTTACATGACTTCACACCACATTGCTCATCTCAATTATCAGATACAGTAACGGGCGCCGAGTGAGAAGCATGCAACTTGAACAAAGCAGGGAGAAATTCACAGTCAGAGATACTAATTGTTGTACTCTCTCCACACGATCCTCTAGGATGGTTTAGCGCGAGAGGAACACGACTTGTTAAAATCGGGTGCGCTTAATAACATCCTATGTGAATACTTTGGAATTATGCATGAGAGTGGAAATAATGAATAATGATTAGACGCTAATCCTGACACCAGAACATTAAAGATGTGTATGTTTCTCTTGATTAAAGTTGCCCACTAGTTGTTATATACATAGAATCAAACTCTCAGTAATCACCCGTCATCTGTTCACCTAATGATAAATGTCACAAGCCCACATTTCCACTTGTAAAGATTCTGTCATGTTGATCTTAAAATTGCAAGCTGTCTTACAAGAGAAACCAAATCATACCCCTTGGTAGTTACCACAACATTGGCTCAGAGTACAGCTTGGAGCCCTGTGCCAACAAGGCTATCTAATATATGAGCTTTATGATGTTTTTATAATTATATTTGTGAGCTTGCACTCAAGCTTACATTCCTTCCAGTGTTGCTGCAGCAATGTTTGCAAGGGTTGTTTTCTTACATTTGGGTTAAGGGTAAAGATTAAGAAACTTGCTGAAGGGAAAATCCAGCCCTGGCCCATCCTGGATTCAAACCTTCAACTCTTTGCTCCCCAACGCGTCCACTAGATATGCAAGAAGTATGGGATGAATTTGTGAAAGTAAAAACCAAGGTTAGCTCTATTTTTTTTGACGGTCTTATACATATGCAAGAGCTCTTTATGTTAAAAAAAAAGGAATTACAACCACAGCAATTTTAGTCTTCACACAATGTCACATATATCCTGGAGGTTATCGTTAGAAATTACATAAATTTAAATAGAAACACCATCTTCCATCAGGTTAATGTATTCAGAGAGCATTTTTTTCTCTCCGCTGTGTTCTTGAAATGTTCCCATCACTGCTCTTAACGCACCAGTGTGAAAAAAAAAAAAAAAAAAAATCATGTAGGTAATTCTCTGAACTTTCTCCCCTCTAAGGACCTACAAAGCGGAGGCATCGACTGTTGTTGGCTGCAATAGCACACTGAAATATGCGAATGATCAAGCAGATATGGCATAATGTAACTGGTGCCCAAGCAACGGGATGAGTGATTTGAAGGCTTAATGCGGCCCTCCACGCCGCGTAGAGTTATAGCCGGTGATTTGCATCATAAACGTCTGCTAAATTTCCACTTTTGCAAGCGAATATCACTAAATGACAACCTGACGGGGAGCCAGATGGGGGGGAAGGTAGGAGTGACACTTTTTTTTCATGTTTGTATTTTCCACCCATGATGGGACCTAATTCCATATTACTACATCTATAAGCCGTGCATAAATACACATCAAATAGAGTTTTTTTTTTTTTTTCAAGCCTCATAATCCCTGGATAATCTTCATCTACAATGTGAGCAGCTCTAAATTGGAGAGAAGATTCACAAATGAACATATTTACATCAGTCCCATTAGCGAGACACTGAGGAGATACTGCTCAGAGATCCGCCGCTGCTTTGAAACGCCTGTAGGCACTTAGGAATTTTATTAGAAGCACTTTAACGCTCACCACGCCATGGTAAGTAATGTGCTTTAATACACATATAATGCAGTGGATTACAACTCGGGATATTAATAAATCATCTGTTTTATTTATTACTTCTCTTTTACCATGGAGAGTAAATGACATGTTTAATCTCTGTCATGGATTCAAGGGCTTTTTGTGCTTTCCTGCATATGTGTTTGTCTGTACGTGTTTGTGTGTAAAATGCAAGTGTCTTCATACCTGACCTTTATATACAGTAGGGCTGTGTATTGGCATGAATCTGTCGATACGATACGTATCGTGATACAGGGTTACGATTCAATATATTGTGATATATTGCGATACTGTAAGCGAGGCGATATATTGTTATTTTTTAAAATCTAATAGAAAAACTGTCGTAGTATAAAAAAAGAGAGTTAAAAAAAAAGTTTGCTTTTCTTAATGCAATCAGAACAGTGGGATCTGCTTTTGCATTTATCACAGTCCTTGTAACATCCAACATCAGAGCACTACTTTTTGTGCAATCTGAGCCACAAATCTTTGCATCTGTCTAACTACAGTATAAAGCAAAGAATCTCTGTCGGTCTGTCCCTCTGTGTGTCCTCAACATATCTTGAGATTCGCTCATCTGATCAACTTCACACTTGACTGGTGTATTGCTCAGGACCCAAGAGAGTGCAGTGTCGGATGCGGTGCAATTTGGCCAGATGGTGGCGCTATAACAATGAAGTTTACATTTTGGCCTGTAACTTTTGAACCGCAAGACAAATCTATCCACTGACCAATTTCCCACCATTTTGAATTTGTCCAAATCTGATTTTTTTGCTACTCATCCTACAAATTTTGAGCAATCATCACCAAATTTGGTACAGAACATCTCTGGACCAAGCCGGAAAAAGTACAGTTTTGCTATAGCTGACCCTAAAAGTTATCTCAAATGCTGTGGGAAGGGCTTATATTACAGAAAAATATCATATCTCCTTAAGGCTTTGTGCTATTGTGACCACATTTGGTGGACATGTGTAGATATGACGTTTGAGTGACCATGACAAATTTGGTATCATTTGGCCAATAGGTGGCGCTGTAGCAGCATCATAACCATCAACTATGATGGAAGTATTCTCTGTATGTCTGTCTGTGTATGTACGTATGACTGTCCCTCGTATATCTCGTGAACCATTCATCCAATCAACGTCACGCTTGGCGGATGCAGCCATGCCACGATTCTTGACAACGCTGCAAGTAGAACTTCTGGGGGCCAAGCAATCGGCCCGTTCCATACGGACACACGCTCTGAGCGGGCACTGCACTTGTACTTTTATTTAACATTCCATACAGTGTTATTGAGAATGTTCTTACACCGCTAACATACAGTAAACGCAGATGTTTGTGGGTGTACAGAGTCTGTCTTCACGTGTAAGTGGGCATATATAACTATTCATGAGGATACATGCTTGTACTGTAAATGTGTGTGCATCTCTCCAGTCGATCCATGTATATTTGAATTCTTCATCAGATTAAAGAGACGTGCATGTACTCCACAGTCCCTTAATGACAGACAGATCAAAGCCCATCATGTTCCTGGCTGCGTTGAGGGGGGATCATTAGCGATGGGTCAACGGGGCATCATTAGCCAGCATGGCACCCCTGCAGCATGTTTACTCTTCTCAGAGCCTCATTGTGTGCGTGCGCGCACCTGCGCGCGTGTGTGTGTGTGTGTGTGGGTGCACTCATGCCTGTACGCGATCATCAAATGCATCCGCGTTGCTCTCTGATCTCTGCACAGTGTGTGGGAGGAACACAGGTCTCTCCTGTGGCCCATTTCCCCACCGACAAACGCCGCTCCAGCGGTGAGAGCTGGCCTCATCTATTGTACCTCCTGCCTCCATCAACTCACTTTCCATCTATTACGACCCAACAGGCCGATCTTCATGGGCTGGAGCTCATTGTAAAACCCTAGCCTTGCTGATTCAATAGGCTCTGGAGGGTTCTGACAATGACCAATTCACTCATGACTATTATTCATCACAAAACCTTTCCAGCTCTCCAATAAAATCCACCACCCACCTTTCCCACTCTGTTTGGTATGCTGTAACAATCCATCACCTGCAAATGCTGTGTTGCCCCTACCGAATGTACCATGCACACACAAACACACACACACACACACACACACACACACACACACACACACACACACACACACACACACACACACATCACTTTTCTCTTACAACTCCACTGAACAAACTCTTTCTCACCTTAGAAATTGCTATTTTGGTGCAGGGCTATTCCTTCTCTCAGCAGTTTCACATAAATTCTTTCACCCTTTACAAACATTCCCCTCCTGGCTGCCTTCTACCATCCACCCTTCTCAACCGCAAACTGCTCTTTTCCACTGCCAACTCTCTGTCTCTCTCCCTCCCTCCCTCACCTTCAGATGCCACCCATCCACCGCCTCCATGCCTGACTGCTTTGACAGGCCCGAGATTCAAGCGAGGGGGGATTTGATCCCTCCGTGGAGTGGAGCTCTGGCAGTGGGGTCCACTCTCTAACCGCCGGACGCACACAGCCCTGAGCCACCGATTAAAAAGTCATGAAGGCTTTTAGGGGCATGCAGGGCTGCAGTTTCCCACTCCTCTGTGGATTGGCTGCCTGAAAATAGTCTTTGTGTTCCTGAGACAACAGTAGAATATGCAGGAGGAGGGGGGTATGTGTGAAGAGATGCGGGTTAACAGAGCAGCAGTGCGTGGGCCACCTCGCTCTCCCCTGTGCTCTTAAGCAGCACTCTCCCGGCCCCTCGCTTCCTCAGATTAGATGAAACACCCACAGTCTATACACACGGACTGTACATCATTGGCCCCTATATGAGCATTGTGTCCAGGCTTTACGAGCAGCTCTTTTTAAAGTCTGCCTCCCTTCCTTTCCATCATGCCAAAATCAGCTTGGGCTAGCGAGGGTCACATCCAAGGTCACGCTCTTTACACCTTACAGAAAAAACATCTTATGGTACATGTCCACAGGATCCATCCTTTCCATGCTTCCCATGCATTGTCCATGTAAGCAGCTGTGCAATGCATTCTGGTAGCGTAGCGTTTGCGTTTCGAGAGACGGACCATCATGTTGGCTGCTCCTCATTTGATAAAGTTGAAATCTAGACTACTTTACTCAAATCAGGGGCATTCGGCGTGACTCGCCGCCTCTGGAAACTCCTGAAAACTTTTAAACTAACCGTTGTCTATCTAAAATGAAGACAGATTCAGCAACTGCATGGCTTTTTCCTCGCCTAATTGCAATTTCAGTGAAATAAATTTGTAATATAAGAGAAGAAAGTTTCTAAACGAGTCACCATGTTGGTTCCGGTTTAAAAGCTGGGAGCAGCAGCCCACGAGTGAAAGCCTTCCTCCAATCAGGTGACTACTGCTTAGTAGGGGTGTAGGAAAATATCGATACAAACAAGAGTATCGCGATATTATGTTTTGTGATACTGTATTGATTCTCCAAAATGCTCTTAAAAATCCAACAGATGCTATTCTGTTTTCGGAGGTTGTAGCGGGCTCAGGTTTAGAGATAGAGTGAAGATACGGGTATAACATGAAACTAGAAAAAGTAAGGAATCCATTGGTACATTGTCATGCTAGGTTGTCGAGAAGGAGGTTAAATAACGCTCCAAAGTTACGCTAAATTTGGCCATTTTCAAAGGGGTCCCTTAAAAATGGGTTCTATAGGTACCAACGAGTCTCCCCTTTACAGATATGCAGACGTTATGATAATCCTGATAAAACCAGGCAGTTTTTTGCATGCAGTACAAATGTGTTATTTTCACCTATTCTGAAATGGTGTAGTTGAATATTTCTGCATACTGGGGTCCCTAATCAGTCTTGGAATTGCATAAATTGGGTATCACTGGAAGGCTGAGACTCTTGTGGATCCAATTAGTCCAATTATATTCATGTGTAATGATGTTAGTCCCCACAGTAGCAGTTTCACATGGTTACTCTGATCATATATATGTGGTGGTGTGTCTTTATACTATGACAGTTTTCCTCAAATTAGATTTGAAAACTCTCAATATATCGCAATATAATGAATCGTTACACCTGTATCATGATATATATTGTATCGCCAGATTCTTGGTTAGTGGCAGCCCATCAAGCGTCCAATGTTGGGAAGCGAGGCGATCCCAAGCGTCCACAAAATGCCCATGTGGACACGTACCATTACTGTCATCCTCTGTGGCTTTATACAAGAAAACATCTGGCAGCAAGTGAGTATCGATGCTGTCTTTGAAGATGAATAAACAGACTAATGAGAATGGCTGTGAGCTACTATATCATCCACCTGAATAGCTCGCTTTTAAAAGGTGCCACACAAATCAAGTGGGTGACCATTCGCCTCATAATGGCAGCAAGGACAGGTCGTATACAAGTGTACATGTGTGAAACAAGACCTTAATGTGCTGTGAAAAAAAAGACTGGCCTCCCAGCATTGGCTTACTCTTACCAACAGCAACCATCCATACCATTATCACAAATAGCAGCCAGCCACTAATGGAATCAATAACGCCTTGCAAATATTTACAGGACAAGAGAGCCTCGCGGCAATCAATTCCCATCCATAGGACGATGGAAGGTTCTACTGTGGCTGTGTTTCAGGTTAGAGAAATCAATAACGTCAGCTTTGAAAAGAGAAGAAAAAAAAAACATAAGTAACAACCATATTGCAGCCCTCAGTCTCTTCACTCATACACTCTCCTTCCTTCCATCATCCTGACCCTTGCTTTGGTTCCTCCTATTTTTCCCCTCACATTCGTCCAAGTTTGACATCTCCGACTGCGCCTCCCAGCAGGTATCGGCAACCGCAGGGAGTGCATCCAGCGAAGGTAGTGGGAGACAGCTTTTGAAGAAGGCAGAAGCTAGTGGATGTGACAGGCTGTTGAAAGCCTGGGAGATAACAGCATCTGCTTCTGGAAGTCTTAACAGGTAGAAAGGTAAAGTAGAGGGGGGAAACGGCGGGGTGAGAAGGGCCAGGCGAATTCTCAGGATAATAGGATCTAAAAACAATGCCGCTCGGCTCCTGCATGCATTCGCAGGCAACAAGGACGGCAGGCTATGAGTGACGGAAAGCGAAGCGTTGAAGCGGTGCAGAGAATAAGAAGTGGAGTGTATTAAAAACAGATTGCTTCCACGTCTCTCTGGGGGCAGATTTTTTTTTTTTTTATGCACAAGGTTGTAATCCCTAGTTTATGTTCTGTTGTAACTAGCTCGATAAAATACATCAACCCAGCACATAAAAAGTGAATAAAACGGAGTATATAAAAGTGTGTCAGGGTGGCAGAAAGCGATAGAAGTCAAGACCGCCCAGAGTGATCGCTGATTTATTGATGCATTGATGCCTGCTAGTGCATCGACGAGTTCAGCAACTTCTGATAAATAGGCGATAATGTCGGGCTTTTCTTCGGAAGGCACGCAGTTAGCAGGCCTCACGCAGCTCCCCGGTCTCCAGCCTAATGAGCAGGTAGTCGGGAGAGGATGAACGGGCTCTCTCTCTCTTTTTCCCTCTCTGATGCCACTCGCTGTGTTTTCGCTCTCTCATGCACAGCGATCCTAGAGAGAACGATCAGACGGAGCTACAGCTTCTGCCAGCGGCTATCAGTGTCTCTTTAACAACTCCACCTTCCCTCTGTGGGAACATACATGTGGGGAAAAAACTGTGTGTGTGTGTGTTAAATAGCCACACAAAAAGCCTCTGGTGGGCAGCTTTAGCATAAACAGACCATTGGAAACTGCTCGAAGGCTACACAAACAAGGGCGTACAACAAGTGAAGTGTACGGCTAATAGCGGAGCCACATGTCACCGAACATATCACAGTGCATCCAACTGCCCCAGGGCTCCAAATCCTAAGTACCTGGTCGACGGCTTCATCACCTAAAGTGCTTGCATCAATGTGTGTGTGTGTGTGTGTGTGTGTGTGTGTGTAACGCTACAGATAAATCAGGCAGATATGTGTATAAATCAACTGTTTTGCACTCTATGCATCATGCAGATATGAATACTGCATGTGTCCACACTCTGAAAAACGACTGTATCCTGATCTGATAGATATTTCACAGTGCGGCTGCTCAATTAATTGAATTCCTCAACTGAGTTGTGAGAGAAATCCATAAAACAGATCAAACTGAAAATGCACCAGACAGAAAGTGTGTGTGTGTGTGTGTGTGTGTGTGTGTGTGTGTGTGTGTGTATAAGAGAGAGAGAAAAGAACTGGAGGGAGCGAGCGAGACTGACCGCACAAACTTGAGGGCCCACTTGGCAAAGCATATGTGGTTCTGACTGCCAACACGCGAAAAATGTCAATTACTCTCTCCACATCTAAAACTTTTATGAAGGCTTCTGGGCTGTATCAAAGCCTTCAACCTCCTCACCAGCTCCCCTCGAAAAAAATATTTTCTCTCAGAGAAAAAAAGGAAAAAAAGAAATCAGCTTTAATTATTGAAAGCGTGGCTTCAAGTTTATTAGTGTTTTTTAGGACTTCCATCAAATAGCTGTCCAAGGCGCCACTGTGCATATCAAAAAAATTATCTTATTGATTCTAACCTTGCTTTTCCTTGTTGCAAAAAGAGACTGTCAAAACCTTAGATCTGTAGCCGTCAGTTTGATGCATCACAAAGACGACTGTTTGTAAGACACAAGAGGAAACATGTAATAGCAGAAAACACAGATATCAGTCTGGAAGGAAATGAGAAACAAACAGAAACAAGAGGCACGGCTCATATCTTGTAAAATCAGGGGTTGAAAACAAATAAAGATGAGCAATGGTGGAAGGTAACTACTGTCAAAAAGTTGTTTGAATATGTGTTTTGAAAAATGACACATTTGCGGCTATTTGTTCTTATGGTTATGAATTGTGTACGATCATTTTCAGCGCCACCACTAGGTACACACCAGGGCACCAAGTGCCGCATTGGGCACAGACAGCCTAGTCATAACACTGACGTTTGCCACTGAGGTGTCACGGACCTTCGCGGTAAAGACAGCTCAACTTTGGAGCCACATTTAGCCCCTTTCCTGGTAAGATAGCATGACATGTTTGGTATCGCAATCTCAAGATTCATATGATATCACTGTTTGTCCACTATCTTACAAACCTGCAACGGCCTTCAAAGAAAGTAATGTTAAAGCCAGTCAAATAACCCACCATCACTTTCAGAAGGTTAGTAGTAAACCAAGAACTGAGGAGGAGAGTTATTCCAATTTTAAGATCATGGTGATCAATGAGATGGGCAGAGTCTAATTAAAGACCTCTGGGGGGCCCATTTAAAAAATATATATCAACTTGTTTTATTTTCATATGTTACTAGTGCGTTCTGGTCAGATTTAATTCTTCTTTTTGTCTCATAATCAAGATCAATATGATAGCTATATAAGCAGGTTAAGAGGCTATATATGCACAAAAATAACTCCGTTCGAGGACCTCCTGGCAGGGCACGCTTTGCGAGTGCAAAAAAAAAAAAAAAGAAGAGGAGGTGCACCAGCTAAAATCTTTCCTAGGGCACCAAATTGGTCAGGGTCGGCACAGATAATTTTACTCAAAATACGATAATTTCAAGCCGCCGGTACGATAGTTTAACATTTCCCATCTGGCATTGCTGGTGATGGTGATGATGCCGATGATCAAAGCACGGTAGCGGCAGGTGGTCTTGCTAGTTGACCACATCGTGAATCAGACCTCCTGGCCCCATCATGAACTGACCCAGGCTCAGACTCTTTCCCAGCAGTACATCAGACAGACAGAGAAACAGGCAGCCCCGATCTTTCTACTTCCATAAGCAACACTGTTTTAATCCCTTCTGGATCAAAGGAGGCAGCCAGCTTTTCCTCCCTTTCATTAGGGAGGGATAGAAGACGGCATGGAAACCCTCCATGTTCTTCAGGACTGAGCGGCGAGGTTTGATCAATCAATAGCGGTCTACTAGCTCTGGCCTAAGTGCTCCTGCTGTAATCACTCTCCTCTGAAAAATGGAGGATGATGTGGTGGGACCCAAAAACACACTCCCGCACAAACTTTCATCAAAACAAGTCTTTGGTCTGGGAATGAGTCAAATTATACTGCGCTTTGTTATGTTGTGTTCCAGCAGAAAATCTGCTGCCTGACAAGCACCGCCTCAGTACTTAAGTCCCATCGCTCAAAACATGAAAGTCTGAACGCTGGTGAAAGGACAGAATAGGGATCAGCCAGGCTGACGGAGTGGCTAAGTACAACTGGGCTGCTGTCTGACTCTACCATTGTTGTTCACTGGTGGAACGTAATCTTCTTAATCACGAGCTAAACCTGCAGAACAATTGACCCATTTTCATATGCAGCTTCTTATCTCTGAATGCATGCCCATATCTCATTTAGAAGTGTTAGAAATCCCTCTTCAATCTAGGTGATCTGTTCTCACCAACCTGCCTCCACATTCCTCTAATCCTCTCTGATCTAATCCAACGCATATCAGCCAGAGAATGCCATGTTTATATATTGAGTACTTGGGTTCTGCTGTGCTGTCCTACGTGTGTTTAACACCAGAGGTTCTCAATCTTCTTTCAGCCAAGGACATCTTACAAGATAGAGAATATACCGGGGACTGCCTCATGTATGTCCCTTGGAATAATTTGACGTAGCCTATTTTTTTTAACCCTTCTATAGTCTGAATTATGTGAAAGAACAACACAAGAGAAATGTATTAGAAAGATATTAGAGTTAAACATATTTGCAGATTTTAAGAGTTATAGATTTGTTAGATTAGAGCGTAATGTATGAACTATTCCAACCCAGTTGTCAGAGAAATGTTGGCATTGTACATTTCTGCAAACCAAACAAAAATGTTACAAAAAACAACATAGAAAAGACGTTACGTTAAGCGACGTTACGTTAAGCGACGTAAAGCGACGTTA
>CAKAOI010046454.1:101678-148790 GCA_916701655.1 Sebastiscus albofasciatus | reverse complement strand
CGATTTGAGAGACGGACCATCACGTTTCCCCGCTCCTCATTTGCATAATGCTGAGGTCTAGGCTACTTTATGTAAATCAGGGGGCATCCAGCGTGACTGACCGCCTCTGGAAAATCCTGAGAAACTTTTAAACTAACTGTTGTTGATCTAAAATAAAGACTTCAGATTCAGCAACTGCATGGCTTATTTCTCGCATAAGACGTTTTCAGAAACACATTTCTGTGAACTATTTCCGTAATATAAGAGAAAGAAGTTTCCAAATGAGCTGCCATGTTGGTTCCGGTTTAAAAAGCTGCATCCCACTGGTGAAAGCATTCGTCCAATCAGGTGCCTAGTGTCTAGTGGTGGTCTATCAAGCATCCAATTCTGGAAAACGAGGCGATCCCTTGCCTCCAAAATAACCCCTGTGGTCACGTACCAAAACTGCCCCTGATGAAGACTTAAAGGTCCCATATTGTGCTCATTTTCAGGTTCATACTTGTGTTTTGTGTTTCTACTAGAACATGTTTACATGCTGTAATGTTAAAAAAAAACTTTATTTTCCTCATACTGGCTGCCTGAATATGCGTGTATTTATCCTCTGTCTGAAACGCTCCGTTTTAGTGTATTTTGATGGAATTGCGACAAAATTGCGTTGCTTGGCAACAGCTTGGGTCCATGTGTACTTCTCCTATCAGCTGATGGCATTCACATACTCTGCAACCAGGAATAAACTGGACACATTTAGAATGTTTACGTTTAAAATTGTGTCAAGGGTCCAAATATTGTATATTTGTGACATCACAAATGGACAGAAATAATGACAGTTTGTTTCAAATGTAGAGTTTCTGAATACGGGCTGTGTGTATTTCCCTGTGGATTGAGTGTTTCGATACTTTCACAGTATTTAGATAGGACTGAAGCCTGCTTTATAATAAAAAAATATGAAAATCTCCCTTTTTTATAATATGGGACCTTTAAAACAATGCCTCCATTTCCTCTATATATGCTGTATTTGCAGAAACCCAGAGGTGACGATGAAGATGTCATTTTTTATGTGTGCACATGGATACATGCATATTAGTGTCTTGTGTGATTATTTAATGTGCAGTATGTGCGACTGTGTTAAGTAGGGTTAATAAACTATATAGTCATACAGACCTTTTCAAACTTGACAACATAGACATTCTAAATGGGCCCCTTTGTGTTTCCTGTTGTTGTGTTTGTAAATGCAGTAGCTGGCAGGAAGTACACTTGGACCAAAGCTGTTACCATAGCAACAGAATGGCAATAAAAAGGTCTGTAATAAAAGTATGAGGACGAACAGTAAACTGAAATGAGGGCGTTAGTTTTCAGTGGCAGGGAAATAAAGAAGGCCAGCTGTTGTGGGACATCTATAAAACATCAGCTGTGTGAGGATATGTCCCCTGACAGCATCGACATGCAGACAAATCACCATCACGACCTACACATCATATAAAATATGAAGCAGCATGGGCACAGCCATGCAGCATCGGGCCACTCATGTTAAAAATGCAGATGTTTATGGCATCCACCCACTGGACTTTGTAATTTTTAATGCAGTGTGCTGCAGTTTGAGATTATTTTTTACAAACGTGCTGGAATTCAAAACATAAGACAGGGAATATATCTTTCATTTTACATTCTTTTTTTATTATCATAATTGATGAAGTAACACGACACCTTGTATGTTAATTTTTTGCATGTGTGATCGTGCCTGAAGAGTCTAATGCTGAGCTAGCAGCTCTGTGAGGCTGGTGCTTTTAAATTCTAACTTCAGCGTGCTAACATGCCGATGTTTAGCAGGTAAAATGTTTACCATGTTCGCCCTCTTAGTTTAATGTGTTAGCATGCTAACATTTGCTAATTAGGACTAAACACAAAGTGCAGCTGAGGCTGATGGGAATGACATTAGTTTGATAGGTATTTTAGTCAGAAACCAAAGTATTGGACACATTGAAATGTTGACCTGATGGTGGCAATAGATGAAAAAGTCAGAGGATCGCCAAAGTTATTACAATTCATCCTGAGGGGAACATTAATGTGTGTACCAAATTTCATGGCGATCCACCCAATAGTTTTTGAGATATTTCAGTTAAAACCACAAATGTGAACCCTGATGGTGGCGCTAAAGGAAAAGTCAGGGGATCAAAAAGTCGAAAGGATTCATCCTCTGGGGACCATCAACATCTGTACTAACTTTTATGGCAATTCATCCAACAGTTGTTAAGATATTTGAGTATGGACTGAAGTGGTGGGCTAACTGACTGACACTGCTAATGCCATCCCTGGAAAGAAGCAAAATCTGTTAAGTCAATTATTTAGTAGGAGTTCATGTCACTTCTATTAAACGGTGGACGTCCCACTTTGGAATCAGCCTCCTCTGAAGAATAGATGAGCCCACACCTCTCAGTACTTTTCTAATCAGTATAATAACAGCAGACTGTATAAACCCACAGTGATTACGCAGCACCGAACGCTCACATTATCCACACCTCTCTCCGTCTGACCTCCCTGTGCACATAGCTCATTTCCCTCTCTCTCACTCTCTCTCGCCGCTCTCTGACCCTGATTTACCTCGTGGCTTCACGCCATACATCTTCTCTGAACGGCTCCAAATTGCTTCAGCTTCTCACTCCCTCTCTCTTTTGAATTTAATTCACTCTCTATCTCGTTCGTTCTCTCTCTCGCTCGCTCTCTCTCTCTGCGTCTCCTGTTATAACACCCTCTCTTTTATTCCCATTTGACCTCCACCTAAACACTCGCTCTCTTTCTCTCGACGAGTCTCTCCATCTTTGTCTCGCCCGCACTCGTGCTGAATGCAATGAGGAATGTGATCAATGGGAGAGTTAATACAGAAGTGGGAACCCCCCCCCACACACACACATACATACACACACACACTACAACTTGCTCAGCACCGCAACGAGACACACGTTGCTCCTCCTGTAAAGGCGACTGTATTCATTTCCTAACCTCTAACCTTCACCACTGCAGCCCGATCATCACCATTACACTGACTGAAACCTGATCCTAACTTCAGCCATGAACCTAAACCACAGTCTTGATCCCAATACATTAAAGGATCATGTCGGTGCTTACGGATAATTTATACTTTACATTATTGACAAACCCTTTTTCAAAGCAGAGCCTATACCACAGTTCTTTAGATCAGTTTTTAGCCGTGCTAAGCGGCATCGCTTTATGGATGACACACTTACAGTCTGTAAGTCCACCACTTTGGACCAAAGAGGAGGAGTGTTTCAAGATCCCTAAAAACCTTTCTACTCTACTCCTTATTGTATAATAACTTTGGTGATCCCTTTACTTCTCATCTAGTGCCATCAACAGGTAAATGGTAAACTCTGGAAATACTTTAGTTCATGACCAAATGCCTGTAAAATGACATTCCCATCAGCCTCAGCTGCACTTTGTATTTAGTGCTTACTAGTAAATGACCAAGAAACTGTCACACACTGTGATGTCAAGTATGCAACATGTAGTAAATCTACAGAAGCCAACCCTAACTGACATATTTAAGAAGTGACAAAAACACACACACACATACACTCACACCCACAGACTTACAGCCATTGAGGGAGCTGTATTCCAGATTGTTCAGCGCCTCCTTGCTGCTACAGCGGGAACTGCGCCTGCTCCCCCACTGGTCATTGTCGTGACAACCCGACCGTGCTTTCATCTCCTCCTTCAGGATCATTCTGCCAATTCCCTGTGGAGAGGGAAGGAGGGAAGAAGAAGAAGAAGAAGGGAGAGTAGAGAGGAGGGAAAAGAAGGATGGGTTAAATAAAGGAGCCAGAAACATGGACAGATTGATGGAGCATTAAGAGTTGGTAGATGTTGATGGAATAAAATAGGATGAGACATGGAAAAGGACAGATAGAGGGATGAATATGAAATGATAGAAGGAGAGAGGAGCATCATTCTGTAACATGTCCAGTGGGTGAGGTTGGAAAGAAGCATTTAATTAACTAGCTCATTAAATATTAACACACACACTTAAAATATAACAGGGAGAAGCAGGAGATTGTCTTCCTTTCTTACCTTGTTTATATTATGGTTCCATCCATCCTCCTCTCCTCCGGATGAAAACCTCCTCACCCTGGAGACTACAGAGAGACGGGAAGTAAAGAGTGAATAGTAGGGTTGTCAAAGATAATAATAACGTGTTAACGCAAATTAGTTTTAACGCCACTCATTTCTTTATTCATTTCTTTAAGGAGTGGGAGCAGTACCTTTTGGAGAGCCGGCATATGGATAGTAGTTGGAGTCTGGGTGATAAATGCTGTTACAGTTGGAGGTGGAAAGGCCACTGGAGTTGAGGAGGTTCTCATTGGTCTTACTCTTATTGGCTGTCGGAGAGGCAAATATGTCTGGAGGGAGAAACGATCAGAGAAAGAAACAATTTGTTTTTACATGCTTGAAATAACAAGACAGCACCGAGAAGGGAAAAGCCAACCATGGGGCAATAATGCTAAAACATGTTCTGCTTTAACAAAAAATGGATTGGTTTGTTTGTTTGTTTGTCTGTTCTTGGTTTCTAAAATGATTCACTGAGGTTTTGTGTCTTTTCGTGTGTGCGTGCAGGCGAAACAAGACGGACTAAAGTAGTGCATTTACTTACAGAGAGGGGGAGGGCACAGCGGGGGGGAAGAAGGGAGGCATCAAAAGCGAGGGAACAGAGAAGGGAAAGGAGGTCAGAGACGATGTGATGGGATACGATGCACAACTTCCAATAAGCAAGCAAAGTTGTCAAGGGTGACGATTTCCTTGCGAGGATGAAAGGATGCAATATGTCTTGGAGGAAATTGTTGAAGCGTTTCTTGTAGATTTTGTTAGACAGTGAAAAGAGCGAGCGGGTGACATATAAGAAAGGTCATGTATTTCCTCTGATGCTGCGGATGCATGAATGTGACTTTTAGTCTTTGGATAGTCCAAACTTAGACTGGACACAAAAAACCAAAGGAGCAATCTTGAGATATTTTCAGAAGGGGATTATGAGGTAATTTTTAAAACATTTAAACCTTTATTCAGAGGGGACATATCATGAAAAACTTCCCTTCCTATGTCACATGCAGGCTCATTAGAATATACTGCCTACAGCTTGAGAACTACCTTTGCTAAGGTGCGCCATATTTTCTCGCAAGCCGATCAGAGCAGATTGTTTTTTTTTCGTAAGGGGGTCTTAAAGAGACAGCAACTAAAACGGAGCGTTTCAGACAGAGGGTGAATACAGTTATATTCAGACAGACCGTATGAGAAAAATAATGTGTTTTTTGGGCATTAAAGCATGCAAACATGTTCTAGTAGAAGCTCAAAATACAAGTATGAACCTAGAAATGAGCATGATATGTCCCCTTTAACAAAGACAAATGCATTCAACATTGTTTCATGTTCATTCACATGCAGGACAGATGCCATGCAGACATGTTTCTGGCCGAGGAAACCTCCTACACCCTGATCCTGGTAACATTTGTACATTTAAAACAGATATTACAGAAGTAATAAAAAGCCCCAAAAGAAAAAAAATGAAGATACTCATTTGTGCATTACATCTGCTATTCTCAAACTTTCGCTATCTTTCTCTCCCGTCTGGTAATAAAACCAAACACCTCCCTGGCTGGCTCTAAAAAGTTTGTCTCTGAGCTGCAGCCAGGTTTGACTATGACATACATTATGGCTCTTAATATACAGCATATATATATATCTGATCATGGTACTTTGCCTTAATATGAAAACCGCTCTATAAATGATTTGTGCTGTAAATTGAAATTCATCCACAGAGCCCAGATCACAGATTGCCGGCTCAGACTGAAGAGAGCGAGGTTTGTCAGCACTTTGTAGCTCAGCGTAAATCATCCAGAGGTGTTTCTGAGGAACTGTAAGTCCGTCGGACCCGCCATCTGAGCGCTGATGGATCACCTACACACTCACAAGATTTGGCGCTGCTTCTCTGAGTTTTACTTCTCTTGAATCACCAATTGAATAATCTGTAGTCTCGCCCTCTGATGCAACATCACAGCTGTAGTTTAGTTTCAGCCAAGTAACGTTATTATTCCTCAGGGGATTCACTCGTTTAGGACCCGACAGATAACATACCGGTATCTCAACTCTTCCAACACTGATTCCTGATCCGAAGCAGTACTCTTGTTTTTCCAAATTTAAAAATCTCCCTGCTTGGAGCTCATTGAAATTGTTTTTATATGAAGGCGACATAAGGCCAGGGATTCCTATGGTGCTAAAAACTGAGCAGGCGGCACAGTGTAGCCATTATGTAGCTGAGATAGGAGCAGAAACACTGATTTTATGACACTGATTTGAATATGGATCGGTCACATCATGGCAGATTCACTCCCCTTAATAAAGTCCGTGTTGGGGCTCATATGAAGCCTCTCTAGTGATAATAGTCAGTGGAAGGGTAACGTTGATTGTACATGGTGTTTAGGGCTGTAACTAACAACTTGTGTAATGGCAAATTTCACTAGCACACAGTTGTACGTAGTTTTGAGGTGTTTCTACTTACAATTCCAATATGCAAAACCCGAAAGAAATACTCCTAATTACCAAACCTTTAAACATAAACTTAAGAGATGGCTTAAAGCAAACCAAACCTGCAATCATTAGTAATCATACAACCTCATCTCTGGTACTGTTGTTACCTATACTGTCATTGTTTTTACATAGCTGCTACTTTTGTAATGTATTTACAGTATGTGTTTTATTGTATCGTATTGTGTTGTACTGTAGTGATTGCTGAAATATTGTATATTGTGTATTGAATATTTCTAAGATGAAAATTTGCTCTTCAGCTAACTCTGGCACATTACACTGAGGTAGAAACTGAAATGTTGATTAAAGTGATCTGTTCCTGGTAAATAAATAAATAAATAAATGAATTACTTAAATGTAAATTAAATTAGATTAAATTAAATTAAATTAAATTAAATTTAATTAAATTAAAATAAAAATAAAAATAAGAAGGTTAATCATAAATCCACTCAGTGGACGCTTACTTATTATTCCAGTTCTCCAAGTAGACAGCAATAATCCTAACTTTTACACAGCTGGAATGTATCTTACAAAAGTAAAAACCTTATGCAGCAAAAACAATAAATAAAATTGAAATCAATGTAATCCAATAGAGTGTAGTCTAAAGGGTCAATATGGCTGTTTCGAGCCAAACTAACAATGAGGCGACCTCCTTCCTTCAATAACTGGTGACTAATGATCTTTTACATACAACCTCAATATATTTAACCACCAGTTTAAAGTCCAAAGAGCAGAATTCAAGATAATATTAGAAACACGGTGGTCAACTACAGCTGCATCAACCCTGTGCAGGCTTGTAGAAGAAATGCTTTCATTCATCCTCGGACTACTTCCCTCTGAGAGAAGTTGTAGAGGAGGAGTGAATGTCATCAGAAACAGATCTTTTCTCTAACTGATTCCTTGAGTCAGACAAACAGAAGCATACTGAGAATGCATCGACAAGCAGCTGGCTGACAGGTAGACGGTCTAACAAGAGCTATAAAAAGCACAACATGGTGAGGAATCAACTAACCTTTTCTTTTGTAGATGGGGGGTTTCCTGTAGATGTTGGTTTCCTCAGAAGCTGAGAAGAGAAACAACAACAGAATGAGTGTGGAATGCAAAGGGAAGGATGGAGAGGAAAGGAGAGGAGAGGAGAGGAGAGGAGAGGAGAGGAGAGGAATATGGATTTTCTTACTCATCCCGTCCCACCAAATTAGCTGTATACATTAACATACATACAGTCTCCTTAACCATACAGCTGACAGCACAGGTAATAAACTGCTATGGCAGAGACAGCGCCATGCATCCAGACAACCTGACTGACGTGCAGAGAGGCTGATTAATACAGATTCACCGGCTTATTACCGGAAAGAGCAGCAGATGGCACAGGAATAAAGGAGAGGGAGGAGAGCAGTTGAAGGTTGGAGAGAGGGCTGGATGGAGAGGCAGAGGGAAAGATAAAGGAGAGAAAAGGGAGAAACTTAGAAATTCCAGGAGCATGTGGTAGGTTGTAGCTCTCATTTGGTGGATTATTCTGAATAATTATTCAGCTTTGAGTGCCGGAAAAGCACCACAGCGACACATTACAGTAAATTTAGAATAGTTTGTGTCATGAGCTGCAATAAAACAACAAAAAATACTTCCAAATTCTGCACAGAGCGTGCCACTAAACCTGCCAAAGTTAGAGGTTTGACTCCCAATGGGCCATCTACGCTAAATTTGTATGCACTCGAGATACTGTGAGGCACTTTGTATAAAAGCATCTACCAAATACATTTTGCTCCGTGTTGAAAAGCAGGAAGAGAGCGATGTGATGTCGCAGGGGCTGGCAAGGAATAACAGCCTCGGAAAAAGCCGGAGAGAGAGAGAGAGAGAGAGGGAACATGCAGTGAGAAATGGACTGAAGGCAGGAGGAGGGAATGATGGAGGGAAACCAAATGCACAGCTTGCAGTGGAAAGTAAAGGCCTTTTAAAGTGAAGGAACAAAGACAGAGTTGGACATTCAGGGAGGAGAGAGGCAATAACTTGATAAAATGGAGTTTTGATGGAGTGTTTAAATAAGATGAACTGGTATTAGTTGTTAGATTAAAGCGTTCATATGTTATACAAGAGCTCCAGATCAGTAAGATAAATCAGACAGAGACTCCCCGCTGGAGTACAATGAATAAGGATAACTACTGTTGGTTATTGCGGATGGATGATTACTTTTCTTCTCTGCTTAGATGGTGTGGGAAACTTGTGGGAAAATTGTATCACGATTATTTTCATTATCGATGAATGTCTATAAAATAAAAAGGGACAAATAGCAACCACAATTTGCAGCCCGAATGATGTCTTAAGTTTGTTTTTCTTTTATCAGTCAAAACCAAAAGATGTTCCCAATAATATAAAACAGAAAAAAGGCAAGAAAATTCTCACATTTGGCATTTTTGCTTGAAAAATGACAATTAATCAATACATTTTCTGTCAACAACTAACTTGAGCACTTATAATAATGCTAATGAACAGTGGTGGAAGAAGTGTTAAGACTTATTAATTAAGTAAAAGTAGCAAAACTATAGTGTAAAAATACTTTGTTACAAGTAAAAGTCCTGCATTCAAAATCTTACTTAAGTAAAAGTACAAAAGTATTAGCATCAAAATACACTTTAAGTACCCAAAGTAAAAGTACTCATTATGCAGAATGGCCCATTTCAGAATAATATATATTCTACTCAGTCAGGTTAAAAGCTCACTGGGAATGAGGTTGTGTGTCTATTAGGAGAGCAGCTAGTGTTGATCAGGGGTCAGGATGTGGGTCCGGGTCTTGACTAAGATTTAATGGTTAGGTGGAGTATGGACTCTAAGTAGGGCTGCACAATAATGGAATATTAATCACGATCTGGATTTTGGCTTCACGCAATTAAATGAACATGATCGGCTTCTCTATTGACGTTTCGAATGCGTGCTTCGCTCATAGAAAACTCTCTATAACGTCACCCGTTGGTTTGTGGACTGCCATTTTTGAAGTTCGGCATTTTGGCCATCTTGGTTTTTTGCAACCAGAAGTGACTCGAAGGTGGAGCGAAGTACAACCAAACGCTGAATAAGACATTTTTATGCAACCAAAATATTATAATTAACTCTCATGAACAGAAAATACACTTTGAAAGGGTTAAAGTTGTAAGACGAAAAAATGGACAACTACCAGACCGGCACAAAGGCGTGTTAGCAACCTGTCAATCACAAGGTGGCCACGCCCTAAAGCATACCCTGCTTTATGGTCTATTTGACTCTAAATGGGACCATAATTTACTAAATGAACATCATGCTGTATTGAAGAAGTCTAGAAACTAGCGATTGAGACCATAAACTCATGTTTACAATGTTTACTGTGGTAATAAATGAAGTGAGAAGTAGGCTAACTTTCTCTCAGACTTCTTTTTGCAACCAGAGGAGTCGCCCCCTGCTGGCTATTAGACATAATGCAAGTTTAAGGCACTTCCGCATTGGCTTCACTTTTCAGAGTTGCCCACTGGAAGTGCAATAAAAATATTTTTGTCCCTCAAATCAATGAATAATCGTGATCTCAATATTGATCAAAATAATCGGGATTATCATTTTGGCCATAATCGTGCAGCCCTAACTCTAAGTATGAGTAAATATTTGGAGGATGGGTCGGTTATGATCTGACGTGGGTAAATTCGGGTTAGTAAACAGGTCAGGGGTCAGCGTTACGGATGACAGCCTACCTGGCACATGGAAATGCTTGGGGGCTTGGAAGGTGTTGGTGGTGGTGCTGGGTGTGGCACACCAGGGCTCTGGCTGACTGTAATAAGGTGAACTCCTGCCACTCTCACTGCCTGCAGCCAGCGCAGCCAGCGCAGCCAATCACAGCGAGAGAAACCAAAGCATGAGCAACAGAATGGCCCACGTCCCCAAACAGACAGACAGACAGACAGACTGATAGCCTGATGAATTACATGTATGTGAGCATGTATGTGTGTGACTGGTGCTGCTGGGAATCTTGTGGCTCTGAATGGGACATGACACGCCGTTGCACCCACTCAAGGAGCTAGTACGCCTTTCTAGTTAGGGACCTCATATTTTCTGTGTGCATATGTGTGTGTGTGTGTCTCTGCTTGAGTGGGCACATTACCGGGGAGATAATAATGCAGTGGGGAGCCTCCGTGGCGACTGTGTGCAGGAGAGTCGGTGAAAGCAGAGCTGGAGGAACGCCTCGTTCTCAACTCCACGCTGTCCAAGAGATCCTGGAGAGAGAGAGAGAGAGAGAACGAGAGGGGCTGTCTTAGAGTGATGTGCTTCATTTACTAAATGCAGTAAATCAGGCTACACAAGCCTCCTTTCAAAACACAATTTTAATCACGTTGAGAGCAGTTTAATATTCCATAAATCCGGCGACGCCTTGTGTGTTCCGCCATCTAGCGGAGTGACTATACTGTCTGTCTGGTGACTTTAGTCTGAAAGCGTCCGTGGTTGCTCGTAGTAACTTATGTAAATCGTTGGCGTAGATAAATAACACATGAGTATGCATTTAAATTTGATTAAAGTAAACGC
Source organism: Sebastiscus albofasciatus (assembly GCA_916701655.1). Taxonomy (NCBI): domain Eukaryota; kingdom Metazoa; phylum Chordata; class Actinopteri; order Perciformes; family Sebastidae; genus Sebastiscus; species Sebastiscus albofasciatus. Next base: position 137,684 of record CAKAOI010046454.1, on the reverse strand, counting down.
CCTACACACGAGCAGTGGATGGGGGTAGTAGAGGAGATATACATAATGGAGAAGCTGACACATCGTTTAAGACTGCAAGGAACACCGATGGAAGACAAGTGGGAGAAATGGACATTATTCAAAAACCAAAACAGCGACGAAGACGGCAGAAAGGACAACTGATTGAGTTGGAAATGACATGAGAGTGTATGGAATACTGGAAGTGTAACTCCCAAACACGAGTCCTGTATGTGTTGTTCCCTTTGTTTGTGGGTCTGACTGAGTACATGCCCATATGCTGTTGATATGTGTATAACCTTGAAAAACACCAATAAAAACTAAAGTGAAAAAAACAAAATTGAAGGCTTTTACGAGGATAAAGCTGCCGTCGCTACGAGCAACCACGATGCATTCAGCTGAGAGTCAGTTAACCCTGTTAGCAGACCAATGGGATAGCCAACCGATTTCACAATAACACCACAATTAGTTGATTGAGTTCATTTATTCCACAGCCCCCTAGACAGTGTCTCAGTCCACTAATGTCATTAGTTAATCTTAACTAAGCAGTGTTAACTTAGCTGACGTTTCTTATTTCACCATGTTAGGCAGTTGAGAGCTGCTCGGGTTCTTCCCAAACTCCTTGTCAAAAGTTGCATAGAAAGTAAAGCTAAAAGTAGAAAATTGTACACCTCTTAGGACAACTTGCATTCCAATGCGCACCTATTGAATGAACCAGTTGTGAGGAAAGATGGCAGACAGCAAAAGGTTTCTTTTGGGAGTCATAGGCCTTTAATGACGAAGCAGCCATACTTTAAAGGAATAGTTTGACATTTGGGAAATATTCTCATTCACTTTTTTTCCAGGCAGCCATTATTAGCAATTAATTTCTATGAAAGTCAGCCTGCAGAGATTTGAAAGTCGCCGCAGATTAGGGATGCATCGATCCAACCTTTTCTCTCTCCTGTGCAGAACTCACTGAAATCACTTGCATGTAAAGGTAACGTGAGGCAAGGGGTTGCTGTGGCACTAAAAGGCAAGTTGGCGGCCTGCTGTGACTGACTGTATGCAACCGTACCACTGAAATGTATAATAATGGTGACGAAGAAACTGTATTTTAATTTGGATCTCTTACATTTGGCCCATCGGTGCCGATTCACCACAATCAATTTTACCGTTTGTAAATCTGCATTCATTTTCCTCCCATTACATTGTTTCCAAGCAAAGCTACTACTTTAAAATCAACCGGAGTAAAATTGTCAGATGAAGTACTTACATGAGAGTATGGTGATAAGGATCCCAATGACTGGATGAGAAGGAGAAAATATATATATGGTTAATTTCCTTTTATCTGACTTTTTGTCAGACGAAATGTAACTAATGTTGTAACTTTCACGTGTGTGTGTGTGTGTGTGTGTGTGTGTGTGTGTGTGTGTGTGTGTGTGTACTGTACCTGTCCGCAGCTGTATCGCTCCAGAGTGTCATCTGAGAGGTGTGTGTGTGCATGGTCGGCCTGATAAGGGATGATGTCAGGCCTCTGGATGTCATATATGGCTTTGACCCGGGGCAGAGCCGCCAGCTGCTTATAGTCTAAAACATCAGCTTTAGACTGGAAGAGAGACAGAGACAGAGAGAGACGGGTAGACAGAGAGAGACGGGTAGACAGAGAGAGAGAGGAAATGGAAACAGAGTCACAAATAGAACATTAGACGACGTAAATAGAAATTCGGAAAGAAAAATATCAAAGGCAGAGAAACAAATGTGTGCATGCGAAAACACACAGAAAACAGACACACAGAAACAGAGAGAGAGGTGTGATGATAAACATAAACAGACAGTTTGTAGATTTGCAGAGACATACAGATACAAAGAAAAATAAGATAAAGCAGACTGACAGGTTACATTAAAATACCTGAAGGCTTGTTAAATGACAATTTAAAAACAGCTTAAGACCAATCTCCCATAAGAAAGGTCATACAAAACGGAAAAAAAGGTTCTGAAATTGAGTGTAGACCCATAACTAAGGCTATAACAGACAGTATTAACAGACATAACAGACATGAAGCAGGGGGACAGACAGGTTGGTGAGACAAACCAGACAGTCTGCTCAGAGACAGACAGGAGACAGAAAGAGCTTTCAGGGACTCTTTGTGTTTCTGTCACTGTCGGTCATACTTTTGATTGAAGGCTGTGACAGTGACAGCTGAGGGCGTAATCATAGCAATGTTGGCGTAACCATGGCGACGGCGGCACTCACACAGATGAGCCGGTGAGGGGAGCCGAGGAGAGGAGAGGAGCCCGGAGGAGAGATGGACGCTGTCTCAGAGGTGCGTCTCAGCTGGTGGGACAGATGTAAGAGAGTTAGAGAGCAAGCCTGAGGTCAAAGTAAAGTTATACTAAGACATCATCATAAGACATCATCCCCAACATTACACCTATCTAAATACTTGTTGTCAGGTGGGTCATTCCCACATAAAATCCCACACACATACACACACACCTCTAAGCAACAGCTTTCAGATGATGTACACCACTTCTATGTGACATCTACTGTTGACCTGCTATCTCCCCCTAAACACCCCCTGAACCCTCCCTAAAAAAGACAAAAACTGTTCTATTGTGGGTCTCAGAGGGTTAAGCGAGAAATAGGCTATGCCACTGCTGAATCTCGTTTAATTTTAGAACTAGATCGCCTAGTTTGACAACTTGGTCCAAGTTTCGTCAGTCGGACGCGTCACGCTGTACGGGCTCATTTGCATAAAGGACTGTTCACGCTGTTTCATTTCGAAAGAGCAACGGCCAATGAGGAAACTCCAACACTCGGCCGACCAAACTTGTAACTTCATCACTCAGTCAGTCACTCAGTGACAGACTTTTATGTTTGTAGGACTGGCCCTCTGCGGTCCAACCAAAATCTTGGCCAACACTTTATGTGAAGGGGTGTGCATGAGACTGTCATACACTGCAAAAACACCAACTTACTGCATATTATTTGACATAAAAAGGGCTACAAGTTGTCAAGACTTAGTGAAAAGTAAACCTTTTAGTTGAGACAGCAAACAGAGGCAGTCTCTTGCTCCAATAAAAGTGACTGAGGCCTGATAGCAATCTACAATCTTTAGCTTTGATTCATTACAAAGAGAGGAAGTTCTGTTAACTCGCATCCTTAAGTTATGGAACCATTTCAGAACTTTTACAATATGCATGTGTTGACTAAACTGATCAAATTGAAAACGGCTTTTCTAGTGAAAAATAAATACAACTGGGAAAAATAAGTCCATCAACCCTTGACAATATAATAATTAAAATTTGCCTATTTATTTAAGTAAATAAAACATATCAATGTTTACGACTGCTTCCATCAAGTACATACATGTTCATAAATGTGTTAACTTAAATGAGCTGAGCAGTGCAAACATTTCACTACAAAAGGCAATTTTGTATTCTCATAAAAAAAAAAAAAAATGCATATCCTGTCCTTTATGTTCAAAGAATGTAGGAACGAGATGATTGTAAGGCTTTTTGCATAAGGATAAGACTAGTAAAACAATTGTTTCTCCTCCATGGCATAATTGCATGTAGTACATGAAATAAAGGGTGTACAAAGCACTATGTCTTAGTGCAAGATAAAAAAAAAACAATATTACATTTATCTGGAGTGCAGCCTTGTTTTAGTTATAATGCAAAGAACAGCACAGCTTGTAAACCAGGAATGAGAAAATTTCAGACACACAGAGAAACACGGAGAGAACCAAAACAGAAACAGAGAGAAATGGCAGGGGGTTGTGGGTATTTTGAGTATCGCTCACCCTCAGTTTTCTCTCCAGCCGAGCTGCTTCTTTACACATGGGGTGCCAAACCTCTGAACCTGCACACAAACACACACCATTTTAGCTCAGTTTATTTTGTTTACTGTGTGTGGGCAGCAGCCGTACAGTTTTATGGGATCCTATGAAGAAGAGATCAGCCTTTCTCAAGTGCATCAACACCAATCGACAACACACACACACACACACACACACACACAGGAGGCAGTGCATGAGGCTGTGGAGGCAGTTTGTCTGGTCTGAGGACAGAGGATGTAAGTCTTCTTGTCTCCCCATGAATAAATATAGAAGAAGACACAGAGAGAGAGAGAGAGAGAGAGAGAGAGAGAGAGAGAGAGAGAGACAGAGAGAATTTCTAGCCATGCTTATGGTGTGGTTTAAGCAATGGCAATGTCAGTTGATCCACCACTTTGGTCCAGACCGGAATATCTCAACAACAATTTTATGGATCGCGATGAACTTCTGTTCAGACTGACTTTTCCTCTAGTGCCACCAGGAGTTTCACATTTGTGGTTTTGGGTGAAATTTCTCAACAACTATTGGATGGATTGCTATAAAATTTGGTCCACACAGTGATGCCCATTTCAGGATTATTATAATAAATATGGTGATCCCTTAAAAGAACTGTATGCAGGGTCTGAAATTAACTTTTTTGTCTGCCACACAGAAATTTGATCTGCCAATTTTGAAATCTCTGCGCTAAATGAAGGAATAATATTTTAGATCTGATGTCATTCAATGTTCAATATATAATATATACACAAAAAACATGATATGCATGGTAAATGGTTCAGAGATTGTTTCTTTTGTAATTAAGAAATGCACATGTATTACATACCTTGTGCATATACATATACTATAAACAGAACCAACACTGTGCTTTAACAGTCATCCCAAAGGAAGGTTTTTTTAATTGAACGATAAGAGGTGAACTGAGAGAAGAGAGAGGAAAGAAACAATGAAGAGGAAACTTTACTTTCCAACAAAAGACGAACGAGGGAATGAATGGAGCCTATGAGATCGTATCCATAACAATAAACCACTAATGACAGGATGTTATATGCATGTGGTGCTGATAGTGATAATGACAGTAATATATCCGCTCTGAACACACACACACACACACACACAGATCATTTTCTCGGGGCTTGGGGCAACGCAGGAACCAAATGGACTCAGTTAGCTGATCATGACTCTAATATACAACTACTATCAACACCATAAATCTGACCCGCACACACACACACACAAACAAACAAACAGAGACTACACACACACACATACTCACACACACACTCCCACACACAAAATCAATACTGTAGACAGAAACCATGCGTGGTGATTCAGTGCACCCCCGTCCCACCCACGCTCCTCTACTCTGCTGCCGAACAGATGTATGGCCTTGGACTTGAGATCCTTTATCTCCTGGATGAGGAGAATCTAAATGGTGCAGAGGGAAGGAATTCAATTCAAAACAACAGCGCTGCTCATCACTTCTGAGAAAATTAGCTGCCGGAAATTTGTCACAAAATAATAATTGTAAATGTGACTCCTGAGTCCTTCTCCATCTTTTCATTTAGGAATGAAGCCTCAGCTAGACAGACTTTACCCTTTTATTAACTTTATGTAAAATGAGGTTAATCAGTGGACAAAACCGGCTTCTTTATCTGGACGGGTGATATTCAAAAGAGGGGATGAATGCAGCCTGTGAAATGAAGGGAAGCAATATTGACATTTGTGCTTGTGTCATTTGAAATTCTAATGCTATAAAGCAGCAGATATTTAAATGGCCTCGGGAGTTTTGCGTTTTTGCTGAATCATGCTGCCATGAGAAACAGCAAACACATCAGACTAATGGTACCAGTCAGATATGTGCTGTGTTTTCTTCCATTCCTTTAACCTCCTGATGTCTGATGCTCCTCTTCTTTAAAAAATTGAGACTCTATTGAGAGAGTAAAGAGGTAAAGGTGCATGAATACACTTACGCTACAATCAGTTTGTTGACCCTGATAGTAGGGCTGTAGTTGACAATTAATCGATTAATCATTGCAGCACCACCTGAAACCGTTAGTTGATTTATCAATTAGTCGATCGAAAGAAAATTACCTGATAACAATTATGAGAATCAACGTGTCATCTGAATTATGTCTTAAGTAAAAAATACATTTGTCGGTGTTGATGTGCTTGTTTTTCTGTTTTATATTTCTTAGCATGAGTCATTATTTTTACATTTTACAATCAATTAGTGAAAAAATGCAGTTCTAAAATCTGGAGGAGCGTGACATGAGAGTCGAACCACCTGAGCTAAACCTACCATGATCTGCTGCCAAACTTGTGGCAAAATTGCAACCCTGTCTCCTACAAAATGTGTTCCCAACTAAACTGCAATCAATTACATCAATTACTCTCAATTACATATTTTCCCCCAGATTATGGGTCAATCGATTAAAATATTTAAATTGCAATTTGTCTTTAGATGTTTGAACAATGCTGAATAATGAGAACACAATGTGGAAACTATAAACGTACTATTCCCATCCATCCATCCATTTGAAGAGATTAAATATCAACGATTAGTTCATAAAATAGTTCTCCACCTCCAACACACACACACACACACACACACACACACACACCACTTCTTATTCCAGACATGTATCATGAGATTGATTCCATGTGTGTGCGCATGTGTTGTGTGTGCCTGTGTGTCGTAATTGAGTGAGTCCCACGAGGGTGATTGCTCAGCCCTCCTACATGTCTGAAGTCATCAAAAGGAGTGAATGTAACCTTGGGGCAGCTCACCGGAGCGCAGCGCACACACACACACATACACACACACACACACACACACACACACACACACACACACACACACCTGCATTCATATGCAGACACAAATGTGCAAACATGCTTTCAAGCAGATACACAGGTGTACACGGAAAATGGCGCTTGCATGTATTTACAGGCATAGATTAAAACACACACACACAGACTTCAGGGGTATAATATGCAAATGCTAAGTTTTACTGGTGGCTGAAGGTGAGCAGCGGAATGACAATGAGGTGAAACAGGAGGTGTCAACTTGTGTGGCGACTCTGGGACTCTTGTGTGTCAGCCACATGTCACGGTACAGTAGCTCTACATTTAATCTGGATTCAACTCAGTCAGGCTAAATCATCTGTGTGCGTAATATTTGAATTTCTTTTTTTCCATTTCACCGTTATCTTAAAGAAACATTAGAATTGCAGAGCTCTTATTTTCTTGTGTGGCCTGTTTACTCAACCGTATCTCCTACAGTGTGGTCATATGTAGCTCATTTGCATTAACGTCATGATTTCAACGAAATGCTGCTCATTTTTCTTCAACACATCAGACACGCTGATATCTGCAAAATGTTCACAGACAACTTTTTTCCTTATTCCTACAATATAAAGCATATGTATTTAAACTAAACTGTGGTTGAGGTATGGTTAAGATTAAGGTCAGGGAAAGACCATGGCACTGAATGATTCCATTTAATCATAGATTTGCAAATTACACGTAGTTTCATATAAATATTATGGCCAACATTACGGTGCATTGATTCCGATACAGAATTGCTAATGCAAAAAAGCTGCTTATCATCTAATTATGTTAACCTGCGGGGGAACTACACTTCTGCGATGGCGTTATCAGTTGTAACCGCCGTATGAAAGCAGTGCAGAGCGGCAGCCGTGAGCTAGCCAGTGGGGCACGCTCATATGCATTAAGTAAGGGATAATGTACAGCGAGCCGGTCATTGTTGAGAAAGAAACTCCGTCAGGGGTCTCTCATCTCCCTGAAAGGGTTTCTTTCACAACAATGATCCGCTAGCTGTACATTATCCCGCTTATTACAAGGCTACTTATTTAATAAATCAATAATTTGACACAAAAACGGTCCGCCAGAGTCTCACATCAGAACTGCGGCCATAGCAACGGTCTGCTATACATAGCAACGGTCTGTCATACCGACAGTAGGCAGTATATTTTTGGCATCATTAGGCTAAAATTCCATAATAACTTTTTTCAGCATATTGTAATTCAAGTGTTCTGAGAGATAACTAGACGTATTCACCTCCTCATGGCTCTGTTTTCAGGCTTTAAAAAAATTGCGTGAGACTTTGACCAATCATAGGTAATTTCAGAGAGAGAGCGTTCCTCATGGCTGTGCTCCGGTCATGTGACCGGTACTTGGCGTTCCTTCAAGCCATCTGAACATGGCTGCTGGGTCACAAACTTTCAATTTTTTACAGCTAAACCGTGCACTACAAGATGATTCTGAAAACATTTGAGGCGAGAAATAGGCATTAACGTAACATAATATTGATTCATATTTGATTAGCGCTGTCTAGTTTGACCGTTTGGTCGGAGTTCGCGAGTGATTGACAGCCAGCTCTCATAGACAGCAGATGGACAGCAGATCTCAGATCAGCTCTTACTGCTTGTTTTCTCCGTTAGGAGAACCAGAGGACACAGAGGCACATGATTTTTTTCAGGTTACCTGTTTCATGTACTACTGTCACAATATAGCGGCCGTTTTATAAAAATAACTTTTTTAAATCATATTTGCTCCAATCTTGCCTACGTCAGCTTTAACAAATCATAATTGAGAATTCAACAACGCCGTGTAATAACATGCACTAAAAGCATGCGCAGCCGGCCCGGCTATGTCAACAAAGCACGGAGAAGCTCTGATTAAAACACATGCAGAGGGAGAGTGACATCATTCTCTGCTCAGGTAGAAATTACTCCTCTATATCTTTACAAATAGTTGTTTGCTGCTATATTAATGCTCTGGATATCATATAGAGAACCCGCAAAATGCATACAAACGCAAGTTTGTCCCACACAGTCAAGACGGTTTGCCATGTCCTCACATCAACCTATTTGAATGCATGATTGAGCTTATTAACTTTAATTACTATTATCTAATTTGTAAAACAGAAGCTCCTGGATGATTCAATTTAAACCTCCGGTGAAGTCGGTTTCATTAAGATTCATTCTGTCAGGGGCAGAGCAGAGTAATGGACACAGCAGAGGCGGAGGTTGAGAGGTAATTGACTCCAACCTTTGTGTGTACAAAGAAAACATCAGCTGGGGGAAGGTGTGTGCATGTGTGTGTCTTTACCACGGAGTGTGGTAAAGAGTGGTATATGGGAGATCAATAAGCTATATAACGGTGATTTGTTAAAGGCAGACACTTATCAGGTGACCATATATCTTACTGCTCTCTAACTCTTTGTCCCACACACAGACACACACACACACACACACACACACACAGGCCATCTGGATACTTGCAGTGTTCAGCTAATTCAATAGATGCTACAAGTCTCTTTTATTCTGTTGGTTTTAAATATATTGTACCATTTGTCTGGCTCTCCTCCCCTCCCTCACCTGTAAGGTACATTTCCTCTCCTTCCAGGAACATCATGTGACAGCGAGCACACCTGGCACAGCTGGGGTGGTAGCGCTTCCCTCCAGCCTAGAGGAGCAGAAAAGGAAAGGAAAGGAAAGGAAAAGTGAGAGGAAATAAATAAGGCAGAGAGAAGCTGAAGCAGAAGACACAAACGAGGAAACGGGAACAAAGTGGTGATAAGAAATAGAGAAAAAGAATGAGGAATGAACTGAGGGGAGAGGCGCGATAAGAAATAGAAAAAAAAACAAGACTGAATAGGGGTAGAGGAGATGGGAGAGTGTTGCTTTGTTGGTTTTCCAAAGCTGCTTCGTCATCAGTCAACACTTCAGTCATTTAAAGAGGGACAGCTGCGTTTTTTCGCAGCTTTTTATAGGCTGAAACACACACACACACACACACACACACATATACTGGCATACACGCACGCAAGCCCACACAGACGAAAAAATATGCACATTCTCCCTCTACTGTAGTTTCCATCTGTCTTAAGCATACACACATGGAAAAGTGCACTCACCTCAAGTACTCTGCCGCTGATGTACCTGTTACAGCTGTCACACCTGATCCCAAACTGAGTGTGGTAGTCAGTCTCACAGTAAGGTATCCCATCCCTGCCAGGGACAAAAAAACAACAACAAACGAACAAGATCTCCCTTTGAATTTACCCGCTGGCTTTGTGAAACTGTTCCACTATTGTTTATCCTGCAACACATTGTTTTTTGATAACGTGAGGCAAGTTACATGAATCAACTGGAGCAAAAACAAAGATTTTTCATTGTGATTTCCAAGTATGTACATTTAATAAATACTGTAGGTTGTTGGCAAAACTGTCTTGGAATTACATAAATTGGGTATCAATGGAAAGCTGAGACACTTGTGGATCCAATGAGCCCAACTGTATTCATGTGTGATGATGTTAGTCCCCATAGTAGCCATTACATTGTAGTGAGACCATTTTTTGAAAATTGACCTCACTGTATGAAATGACCTGTGGTGACCTCTAGGATAATCACAGCCTCATGAAACTTTGCAGCCACAAACTAGAGACCTAGAGCATTCAGAGGATGGATGGCTTTCCTAGGTAGAATAGTGGTTTCTGTGCAGTTTCCAGAACAGAAGTGGCTCGCAATCCAATTGCCGAAAAATGCAATTCTTGCAGAAATCTCAAAATGTCAAAAGATTTTGATACCAAATCACAGCATGGCTCTTTCTATGGTGTTCCTCAATGTCTTGGTGTCTTAATGTGTTATTTTGGAGGAATTTCTGATCATATTTATCAATTCTCTAATTGTAAAAAAAAAATATTAAATTTAGCACCAAATCTTTGTAACAAATGGTATCAAGCCAGAAATTGCTGCAACAACTTATGAGACATAACAGAGCATGGGGATGGCCATCACAGACTCATGTTCTAAGCCCTGATACACTTTTGCACCCCAAGTCAATCTTCAGGTTCCCTTTTTTCAGATGATGTACACCACTTCTATACTATATACTGTATATACTACTTCTATTGTTAACTTTTTATTTACCCCTGAACATCCTATCCTATCCCTCTTAAAAAAAGAGTTTGGAATTGCAAGGAGTTAAAAGACTTATTGGATAATTGTTGATTATTGTCTTGCAAATAAATAACTGATATACAGAGGTGCTGATGAAAAACTTGCCACAATAAGAGTAGCTTTCTTTATTAAGCAAATGGGTCACAGTGCACAGCTTCGGATAGCCTACTACACACTAGCAACAGAGGATGTGGCTCGCTTGAGAAAATCTTTGATATTTGCTCAAACATAACTACAGTAGAGAGTGTACAATAGGGGGGATCAAGCCACCTACTTGCTGATGTACTCTCCGGTGAGCGTACAGCCGCACGTTCGGCATTTAAAGCAACTGACGTGCCACTGTCTCTCCAGAGCCAGCAGAGACTGGCCCTGTTTGATCTCCTCGCCACAGCCTGCACAGTCTAGAGGAGAGGAGAGGAGAGGAGAGGAGAGGAGAGGAGAGGAGAGGAGAAGAGAATGAGGAAATGCAGCAATGAGAAAACACACAAAGAAGATAAGAGAGCAGCTTCAACATTTTGAGCATTTATCATACTTCCTCTCCGTCCTTGTCTTTCTGCTCTGCCAACCTCTCATCCGCTCCCTCCCTCTCTCCTCCTCATCCCTCGTTCCTGTTGTCATAGTCGCACTGTCTTTGCCAGATGGAGCTACCAGAACCAGGCTACAAGACTACCTGAAGCAGCAGGCCACCTTCTGTGTGTGTGTGGGTGTGTAGCTGCAGGGGATGTGGCTATGTTTTGAACTCCTCTTGTGTTTTTTACACCTATAGGGGAGCAAAACAGTCTTACATGCTGCGTTGATCACAAAGATCTAGGTAATTTCAATTAAATACGTCAAGGCTACATAAAGTCATAGCCACAGATGAGAGGTATGCATTATTTTTAGGTAAATGCACAGCTCAGGTGTAGCAGCTTAATTCTGTCACACTGATATTAAAGGATAATGCTGGTTATGTGCTATATTTTTCTGAGACACTAAAACAAACAATGAATTGTTTTTGCAGCCAGAGCCTGATTATTCCTCTGTGCCATAAACACCCATTGGCCAAAAACTCACACTGTTGCTCTGGGTGACATGTTCTGTCACTTTAAGCATTATTTTTGCATAACTGCACAGCTTATCATGCATTATCGCTACTAAAGGTCATATTTCGTTTTACCTAATTTACAGTGTAAGTAGAGTGCCGTTTGCACGTGTGTGTATGTTCATATATTTGTGTGTGTTTGTTTCTTACAGCTCGGTCCATGGACCTTGACGGGTTTGTCGCTTTTCAGAGTGTGTGAGCACTGCTGACACACACACTTCTTCCCACAGAAGGTCACCCTGTCTCCAATTGGGAACGGACTCCTGAAAACACACACAGAGAAATTTTCAGTAAAGCTATGCAGATATGGCGTTGCAGAAATTCTACTGGGGTCAGTTCACCCAAAACACACAAAAAAAACCTTTCACACCTAGTGGTACGGTATCGATCTGTGCAGTTTTATATGCACATTTGTATTTTGACAAATGCAACTGATATTTCTATCCTAACATAATGGATGTGAATGTAATGGCAGCTGTGTTCTCACTACACAGAAAAAACTGAGACAGAGGAGCGTTTCTGTAGTCTGACACCAGTTGAAGATCTTATTTTGTTCTCCTCTGTACATTCAAAATGAACAATACAGTCTTACTCCCACACCACTTGTATTGTTTCTTAAATTCACCATTGAAAAATGTATGGAAAATCAATGGACCTTATGAGATTACATTTCAGGGTTCTTCCCAAATAATGAAACAGTGGTGGAGTGTCGACCTGATCCGTCAGTTCCACACAACGATCTCCCCATCACCTGATATTATGTCTCATTTTTGGTTACACCTACTCATGCATATTAGTTTTCAAAGAATATGTTCTTAGCAGACCACTCTGAAATATTAATACAAAAAGGCGATAAGGTATAAATCACGACATACAGTAAAAGCCTTTTAGCTCAAGGGCTCAGCTGTATCCACATAGTGTGAGGGCAGAGGTGAGCACCTGCAATGCAGCCAGCGCTAAATCACATTTTTTATCACTGTATACAAATCTGTATCCAGATCACAGCAGAGATGTCCAAAACTCCTCTGGTAGAAAATAAGAAAAACTGCAACACACAGGCTGATAAATGATACAGAGGGCAACAGAAACACAGAAAGTGTATCCTGGAGTACAAATAGGACTGTATTTTTTGTGATGATAAACATTATTATACAGTAAATTACTGTAGATGTATTTTCCCATAATATATAATTGAAGATTTTGAACTGTCTAGTGGCAGTGAGAAGATTTCTAGTGTTTATGTCCTGTCAGTAAAAGACTCTAGGAGTGATAGCAGGTTGTAATTTTGGTATCTGATAACAAACTAGGGCTGCACAATTAATCAAAATGTTATCGAAATTGCAATATGGCTTACTGCAATTTTCAAATCACAGGAGGCGCAATATTTGTTAAAGGTGAAATGTGTGTCAAAATACCATTTTAAATGAAATATTATCGTGCTGCAGAGTATGAGTATGGTCTACACATCATACTCTACAAACTTATGAAAACATCTTAAGATCCCCCCCAAAAGTCACAACATCAGAATTTTTGTTTTTTTTCAGTGAAAATACGAATAGTGATGTAACGATTATCATTCCCTCTAATATCGCAAATCATATCACAATTGCAATATCAGTCAAAATAATGACATTTAGATCGCTCAGCTCTATAACAAACCGCTTTGCTACGATGCCGCAACTGTGTTAAAAGTAGACTTTGCTATAGCTGGGGCAACATGGAAGATATAGACATAACAAAGACAAGAGGAGGACTTTTTTTTTTTAATATCTGCAGCTGCAGGAAAATCAAGTTCCATGTCAAATTGTCTAGTTGATGTCCCTCGGTTTGGAAGTCATAATCAATATACTGCCCAGCTCTATATTATGCTACATGTCTTTCTTCTGGGTAGAGCTTTGCACTCTGTACACCAGAGAGATTTTGTTGTGGGAGTTTGGTCAATGCTTGGACAAAAATTGATTTGAAAGACACAATTTTATTCCAATATGCTGACAGAGCTATTTTCAAAATGAATAAGCCTCATTCGCAATTTCAGTACAGTGTGTTCTTATTCGGTTGAGTGGGTACACACACACACACACACACAAACGGGAGGACTCCAAAAACTGTCACTATAAGCAAACCAGCACCTAATGATCCATCTCTACATCTAACACACTCACTGACAGTTAGCCTTTTATATATTTGCTCACCAGTCACACTTCATTTACCAGTCACTTATCACATTTACTCAAGCATTGAGAGAACTGAACTGAAGCCAATACTAGATTTACATGATACATAATAAATAAAGTGAGACCAGCCAACTACAACAGACACCAAGCACATCTTCCATATGAAGCGTTTCATATTTTAAATATTTCAGATTGTATCTTGTTTGCTGTTGGATGTGATTTCAGTAACAATTATACAAATACTACTTATAGGGGCACTCCACTGATTTTATATGTATTTAAAAATATATATTACATAGCCTGCAAAAGTTGTATAATGTAAAGTAGGAGAAAGTAACCCTGGTGATTTCATGTGTTTGAAAGATGTGGGACGTTAGAAGGCAGTCGGGATCGTATGAAAGATGCTATCAAGTTGCATTATGGGAAGTGTAGAATCCATGGGTTTTAGGTTATGACCCATACCAAAGAACATATATTGCTAATAAGGGAAAGTCAGTTGTTTGTTCCATTGTAAGATTAGCGCCCAGAAGCAAAGCTACGCCTCCACCATTTTGGACTGAAAGCGACAACTCAGGACAGCTGCCTCAATGTGGATCTTTCTTATTTAAACCTGTCTCTCACAAGCTTTCCAAACTCTCCAAACGTGTGATGCAGATCCCCTTTAACTAGTAAGATAGCAATACAGATTCATTTCAAATTATGTGTCCAAAACATGGTGCTGCATTCGCCATTTATTTTCAGTAAAGCACTTTGTGACAAACCTGGCAAGGGCACGCTGCAATAAACTTTGATTTGTTACTTTTAATTAGCTATAACAAGTTTTATTGACTGTGAACGCTTCAATTAAAACATCGCCTACAGTGTTTCTTAGCACTGTCGGGATTCTGCGGTAGCTTTGGTGTACACTGGACAGTGAAAACAAAGACAGACACAGGACATTTACTGGCCCGCAGTACACGTACATCATTGTATTTTAATTGTAAAGGGCCACCTGTGGTATGTAAGAAGTTGTGAACAGACTTGCAAAGTCATTAAACCACAGCATGTGGTGCTCTGCGACAATCTTATAAGTAGTTGATGTTTTTTTTAGTCACAAGTTACAAATGAAGCAGTGTCAAGAGGATCACTGAAGACAAGTTGAGCTGTAAAAAACAGTGTTAAAAGTATTATTTTAATTCCAATACTTATACTATTACTACTACTAATACCAATCATGCTATTTTTTATATTATATATTATATTATTAATATTCTAATACTTTTGATGCATGATTATGAAGCAAGAAATGATGCTGTGATTATACACACAAACACTTGTCCTTACCTGCAGATGCTGCAGACGAAGCAGTGTGGGTGGTACGTCCTCCCCAAGGCAGACACCACCTCCCCAGTGATGTACTGGTCACAGCTGTCACACTGGGTCCCGTACAGCCGCTGGTAGTCCTCTGTACAGATGTACTCGCCAGAGTGGTGGAAGAAACCCGAGTGCACCAGATCACAGCCGCACACTGGAAACACAGAGAGGAACAAAAAGTCACTGTGTGGCAGCAGTGATAGAAACTCTTTCCTCACTACATAAAGACAGGTTATTCAGCGCAAACACAAAAATAAGGAAAGAGGGCTGGTCAGAGGAGTAATATGCATGCATCATTGTATGCATGTATTTCTTATTACTGTATTTGTCATTGCATGCATGTATTTCTTATTACTCAGCACATCTGATCAGTATTTATGATACTATAATCAAGAAGCTTTAGTTGTCAGCCTTTTTTGACACACACTGTTTTATCCATTGCATTGTCAACTATTTCAGCTGTTTACCCATTACCTTTAGCTACCTATATCCACTGTTTATACATTACTTTTAGCTCATTTATAGCTATCTATGTCAACTGTATATCCATAATGTTTTTGGATTCTTGTACCATATTCTTGAATTGTTTCTGAACATCTTTAACGGTTCTAACGGTTCAGTTGGATTTATGCTATTTAACTGTTCTGTTATTTTCTCCCATTCGTTTGGTGTGGTGTCGCTGTTGCATCCGCCATTTTTTTCTCTTCTGTGAAGTGTCTTATTTTACCCATAATGCATTGCATGACAGGTTATCTAAATCAGTCTTACATTAGTCACTCATAGGGAAGTTTTATGCAACAGGTAAATCTAAGTGTCTATTACGATAGAATATTAGGGCCACATTAAGGAAAACCACATTATCATAAGTATCAGGACCTTGAAAAGATTGTGCAAGAAACTGCATCCATTTCGAAAAAATAAACAGAGACAAACAGCTGCTACCCGTCCAGAAGCAGGCTCAGGCTGCCATGTCCTCTCATCCGTTTTGTTGGTTGCTGGTAATATGTTTTCCTAATATTACGACTTTTTTTCTTGTAAAATTACAACTTTATTCTCGTAATATTATGAATTTTTTCTCGTAAGATTACGACTTTATTCTCGTAATATTATGAATTTTTTCTCGTAAGATTATGACTTTATTCTCGTGATATTACGACTTTTTTTCTCATAAAGTTATGACTTTATTCTCGTAATAAAATCTCAGATTTGTCTTCCCCTCAATGTGGCCCTAATACTCCGCCGTAGTCTATGGCAAATCTGACTCAAAGTTATATTTAAGACAAAAACTAGGTATTTTTTTTATGCAACTGGCATAACAGTACACATGGCCAGTAGGCTATTTTGCATATGTGTGCGTGTGTGTGTGTGTGTGTGTGGTGGCTGAGGGGGTGGGGTTGCTGAGAGTGCAATCTGTTGTTCTCTCTGAACTCTAAAGGGTTAATACTCTAATCTGGTTTTGAGGATTAGACCAGTAACCATCTAATCTGTTAATTTTTTACAGTATGCTATGGTTGTCTGTGCATATGAGAATACACATGATAATTAACGGTATGTGTGCCAGCGTGTAAACCTCATTTTGTAAATATGTATCTGTATGTGTCCGGTGTATACACTTAATAAATACTTGTATATGCATCTATGGAGTGTTGTGTGATATCTGCATATCCAGGCACAGAGGCACGTGAGCGCTCACACTGTGTTTACTATACTATACCTAGGCTACCGACAGAATGATGTATGGCTTTTATTTAGCAAATGCAAAGTCCTTCAGCCAAATGATTGCTTCTGGTGCAGCTGTGCTGAGGGTGACGAGGCCTCTGCTGAGCTGGTTGGTTAGACAGTTTAAAAAGGAGCTGAACGATGATTTGCTCCAGCTATCAGGGAGGCAGGGAGCCACGTACTCTTACCTCCCATCAGTTGTGTTTTAGACTTTATAACAGCCATTCAGGGGGTCACAACTAAAGCCATATCCTTTTATAGTGCCACCAGTGTACAGATTTCTTTCATGCATGTCCACAAAATGAATTGAGTCACTCATGCTGTCATGCTTTACCCATTCAACTCTACACAAGTCAACATATAACCTGTAGTGTGCAGGCAACTGGATGTACTGTAAGTTAGACATTTGAAAGGCAGCCAATGGATCAACATATCTGACAGTGAATTGAATGTCTGGACTCTAATTAAGCTAATGGCCCTAAACCCAGTGGAGTGAATGGATCCGATCTGATCCGAGCCAGTGTGTTAAGTGGCTCAGACAAAGAAAGAGAGAGCCAGAGAGAGAGAGGGACACTATATGGCAAGACAAGCAGTCTAGCTGCCTAATGTATGTGTCTATTGGAGCCAACATGAAGACATAAAGACAGTAAAGCAACATTTAAGTGAACTGTACTCCAAAGTTTAAGCCTGGAGCCAAACACATGAACCATTTGGTTTTCAATTAGAGATAAAGGCTTTCATGAAGACGATAGAGTCATGTCATGGTATAGCTTTCAGTCCCCTTTAAAACATATAATCTTGTAATAGTATGTAGATGTGCGTGTGTGTGTGTTCACTGCACAATTGTCACTAGAATGCCTGCAATTACATTACATCCTCTAACTGCTGACCATAAAAAATTGCCATTATTGCCATGAGCCCCATAATTGTAAACAATTCAGGCAGATTGTTGCATCAAGGCAAGTTTATTAGGATAGCACCTTTCAGCCACAACAATTTACATGAGACATAAAAGGCATTATGACATAGTATAAAAGAAACACCCATAAAAAGGCTGACTTTGTAAGTGTCTGGCTATTTAAATTTCAAACCAGTGTTATGGCTTTCTCTCTTTTATTTTTAGGATTGTTTTTCGGAATGACACCAGAAAAACACTCAAACAAGATGGACTTACTAAACACTCCTCACTGTATTTACACTGTACTTCAACGTTTTCACCTGCATGACACAGATCTGATTTGCAGGCTACATGTTGAAATTTGTACCTAATAGGACTGTCAATCGATTAAAATGTTTAATTAATCGCATGATTGTCCATGATTAATCACGATTAATCACAAATGAGGTTTTTTTTATCTGTTCCAAATGTACCTTAAAGGGAGACTTGTCAAGTATTTAATACTCTTATCAACATGGGGAGTGGGACAATATACTGCTTTATGTAAATGTATGTATATATTTATTATTGGAAATCAATTAATAAAACAAAGCAATGACAAATATTGTCCAGAAACCCTCACAGGTACTGCATTTAGCATTAAAACATATGCTCAAATCATAACATGGCAAACTCAAGCCCAAAAGGCAACAACAGCTGTCAGTGTGCTGACTTGACTATGACTTACTCTAAAACTGCATGTGATTATCATAAAGTGGGCATGTCTGTAAAGGGGAGACTCGTGGGTACCCAGAGAACCCATTTTCATTCACATATCTTGAGGTCAGAGGTCAAGGGACCCCTTTGAAAATGGCCATGACAGTTTTTCCTCCCCAAAATGTAGCATAGGTTTGGAGCGTTATTTAGCCTCCTTAGTGACAGGCTAGTATGACATGGTTGATACCAATGGATTCCTTATTTTTTCTAGTTTCATCTGATGCCAGAATCTTCACTCTACCTTTAAAACTTTTAAAGAAATGTATGGCGATAAAACGTATTTGCGTTAACGCGTTACTATTGCTTTAACTTTGACAGCCCTAGTATCTAAGGATGTGATTTTCCAACACAGATGTGATGCTTTACGTTCATCTTCATTATTGTCTTATAACAGAATGATCTTTGTTAGATTTAAGATGCTGAAATCACTTTATTCATACAGGGAAAAAAAAACTCAGACATTGTTCTAAAACACGGAGAACGCTGTACAATATTTTCGTTATTCTCCTCTGTCTCCGACACTGTATTCTTATCATGGCAAATCTGCTGTCGCACAACTTTAAAATGCCAGCCTGACCTTTATCAGTCTGCCTGAGACTAAAGATGCTCACAGTGGAAGAGTTATAGCTAACACACAATCTCCAGGGCTGTACACACATACTGCATATTAATACGCACACGTGTTCAACATATATTTGTCGTTGAGTACGTTTTCTTAGTATCCACTGGGGATTCAAAAGATGGAGTTATGTGGTTTTCAGCCAGCTGATATGCAAACCTACATACACAGATAGATACAGCTCTTTTCTCTGTTTCCTAGAGACACACGCTTGAGGACGATAGCCGGGGTCCTTCTCATCTTTTCTCACTCTGCTGATAGCATTCACACATCCATCACTGTCTAAATAGAAAGCTATTAAGATGTGGAGGCAAACAGGAAAGAGAGGGAGCAGTTGAGGCTTGGCCGGTCTCTGGAGGGGACCTCTGGTATATTTGGAGTTTCAGATCGAAACGCCATTTTCAAAAAAACTGTCCTGACAGAACATCCACGTATGGACATTCACACTGGCTGTGCTTATTGATGTCCACTTTAATATTCAGCTGGGATATATTAAATGTCAAGTAATATTGGGTTTGATCTGTTTTGCTACTTGAGTTTTCATACTGATGTTTTTAATAGACTAGTATTAATATCCATGCTATAGTGACATGGCTCCAGGGAAGACATTGTCTATTGGTCCTCCACTTTGGTTCAGACAATGAAATGTCTCAACAACTGTTGAATGGATTGAAATGACATTTTGCGCAGACATTCTTGTTTCCGTCAGAATGAACTGTAACAGGCCCTTTTCACAGCAGTCATCTTCACAGCAGGATAGACAGAGGTGTAATTGATCAAATTAATTATGGTCCCACTCTAGTGTATCCCAGTGAGCCAGCATGCACAATGCCAGGGCCCACACCCACCTAAATGGAACAGGGCCATAATTAACGTTATTAATTATACCCGTGTTTACCCTGCAATAACATGACTGAATGGCTGCTGTGAAAAAGTGCATGTACAATTGACTTTGACCATCATCAGGTCAAAAGGACCGCATGCAAGAACATTATCATATTCTTATCTTAACTTTCTCGTACTTTTTTCTCGTACCATGGGCTCGTAGGAGTGTGCCACGTCATATTCAGCAGCAAACACTCCTAACTTCAGATAACTGTGTTAATGATCTGTGTAAACATGATGAATGCAAACCTGTGTGTAAATCAGTGAGAATTGTTAATTAGCATAATGAACGCCCCAGTGATACCATATAAGGCTAGGCATCCTGCCCCCATTCATGTGTCAATATATCAGCACGCTGTCTAAAGACACGCTCTCTTCCAAGAGGCTGATACGCGTCCAAAAGAAGTAAGTCAGCCATGACGCGCCTGGTTAGGACAAAGAGACAAATCAACCTTCAATTAGTGCGTAATTTAAGTCGTTTTGTAGTTTGAGATGTTCATATTTATATTGTAGTGTCATACTACAGCAACAATGGCCAATTTAAGTTAATGATGACATCGTTAGGCTGCAAGAATACATTTAGAATTATATTATAATTCAAACTGCAGAGTCAAACAGGATAATGTCAACATAATTATGAAGTATAAATTATATAAAGGATTTTTAAACTCAATGTTTTTTCAAATAAATTAAATATGCAATCCATCAGTGAAAAACTTCAGTTTGGATAACAGCAGACTAAATATATGACTCCTAAGATAGGTCTGGACCTCTCGTAAATTGTGTTCGTGCAAACCACTTAAGAATGAATCTGTTCGTACGAGTGGTTCTTGCACAACGCTTTGGCTTATGACCAAATGACATTCCCATCAGCTTCAGCTGTGCTTTTGTGCTAAATAGCAAATGCTAGCATCCTAACATAAACATGGTAAACATAATTCTGATAAACGTCAGGACATTCTGTATAAGCATTGTCATTGTGAGCATATTAGCATGCTGACGTGAGCATTTTGCTCAAAGCACATCTGTGCATGAATCTGCTTTGCTGTCAGTGCATCTTCATTAGATTGACATTAACCTGTTTCAGGTCTCATTCTGAAACTTTGCCCCTAATAAAGATGAACAGTCAGCAAAGCTCAGCAGAAACAATGAGATGAGAGGCTTCTTTTCTTTGAGACGGAAAGTAAATGAGAACTGATTTATCCCAGAAAATGTCACTGGTTGTTATTTCTAATTATTCCTACATGCACTACTGCAAAAAGACATGTTTGTTAACAGACCCAAATCATGCAGCAGATCAAACAGACAGGATATCTGTATGATGAGCATGAGGTCACAACTCAGATCAGAATTCCTCTCAAAACCATCCAACCTGTCATGAATTACATCAAAAGTGTGTCTGAGCCTGAAAAATTTCATTAAGCAAAAGATTTAATTCAGCAGATTTCTAATTCTAATAGAAGCAGCACAAGCCACAACATCTAAATAAATGTGTCTTCCTGCTGCCATCCATTACTACCTCTTGGTCATATAAGATTTTAGTCTTTCAGGGACAGTCCAAGTCGGGACAAATCTTCCTGCTGCTTGAACTTGCTGACTGAAGCTTAATGTTCAAAAAGGTCAAAGAAATGTAATTTGCCTCCGTGCCAGACCCGTCACGAAAGACTTTACGACCCCATATGATCTCACCCTGACCTTCCTTGACTCCACCTGTTGCCCCAAACTCTGACGGTTTTTAGTCTCTTTTCTGTGTGCTAAATCAGCTTAACAGTAACTAGTAACTTTCATTAAAGCAAAATGGACTTTAAGCGACTTCAACCTTCACTGCTGATTATTTCTTCTGGATGGTTGATCCGCTGGCAGAGAGTAAGAGCATTTTTATGACTGTCTACAACCATCTAGAGAGTCATCCAGCCTCCAGTCTGTCTCAATAGTGTAGTACATCCATACTCTGTCTGTGTCTGGACCTGTATAACGTATTCTCACCAGACAGAAATAACGATCAAAAGAGATTTCACGGGAAATAATTCAGGTTTATAATGACATTAAAGGACTGAGAAATTGCTCAATTGTAAACCGTCATATTGGCTCTGCAGTGTGAGGTTCAGTTACAACTCGGCAAAACCGAACAAGGTTTGCTTGTTAGGGACCCCAAACAAATGATCATGAGGCGACGCCTCTGTAATTAAATACATTTATGATTTAAACATGAGGTTAAGATAGTAGTTAACACAACAAATATCATTAATTGCTGGTCTGCATTGCAAAAATTGCAGCAACTGAGCCATTGTTGATGTTATTAATTCCATTCGTGCTTCTCAAAAGGCAGTCAAAATTAGTCAGAAAGATCTACACTATGAATGATGATGAATTCAGGAACTATAAAGAAACATGAGTGCTGTGATGTTGGCAAGAGCTCAAGATTGAGGTTAGCAAGTAAACATGTCAGTCACATCTAAATATGAAGAAGCCTGTCTTGCTCTAGAGTTTACTGTCAATGCGTCCTTGATGTTTCAATGTTTAACTTGCAATTTTAGTTTTGGGTTCCAAAGAAGGGCATACCAGAAAACCTTTGGTGTTTTTCATAACCTTGAACTGTCAAAAACTTCTCGACAACAGCTTCTATCATGCCATAGTGATGTTGCAAGAAACAGAAAATCCCCAAATGAACTGCTTGACAACACCTTTTGCAGGTCTATTTCACATATGTATGTGATGCAACTGGTTTGCCGTGAACACTGTACACTATTGCATAATTTCAGATATTTCTTTCTTTGTTTAATTGCAGCAAGAAGTGAAAGATCTTTCTAACGTACAGGCCCAAAATTAGGGAGAAGTAGAGGAGGCTGGTAGAGCAAAAACAAACAGAAAATAAACTTCAGGGCACAAATAAATAAAGAAAATAATTTTCTCTGCTCCATCAGTTTCATTCGTCACCAGCCTCCCACTTCTCCCGTCTGCTCATCAGGGGGGCCGGTTCAGCTGCAGTTCGTCTGAAGCACTGAAGTATTTAAATACTTTTCTTCTACATCTGTTAACGGTGATTTGTAGCCTATTAGATTGAAGTGCTCGGGGTCTGGACACACATGCATGCAAACACACACACACACACAATTGGCAGAAAGACAACAGATAATGGTTTCTTTGTTTACTGCCAGCGGCGCGAGCGAAGGGTCTGGGGACTGAAAGAAAGAGGCAACGGATTTAAAAAGAATGGAGATAAATGAAGACGGATGCAAGAAACAAGAACTCCTGGAGGCTTCATACACACGTTGACTGTCTCATCTTTCTGATTTAGCTTCCAGATACACAAGAAAACATAGAGGCGTGCACAGCAACACACCAGCACGCTGACCCACTGTTGCAAATGCTCGCACAAGGACGCGAACAAAAGAGAGCAGCTGAGCTGATGCAGCGGTACACGCTTCACAGTTCGTCCTTGAAGTCTCTTGTGAAGAAAGAGTCATCCGTGACTGTCTGTATGGCTGAGAGTACGCTAATACTGATAAAATTCACTGCTCCTGCAATGCTTCATTTCTGAACACATAAACTTGTTTCAAACCAAAGTGGGTCAGGCTTTGCAGTGAGCTGGTAAAAAGAATCAGTCGTATTTTATATTCTGTTGAGCAAGGAGAAGACTTTACAATCCATCTAAAGAAATTAAGTGTGCACCCGTTGAGCATCACCTTTGAGGAGAGGCTCCTTAAAGGGATGTTTTTTTAATCGTTTTTCATTGCCAATGTGTGAACAGGTTGGAACCTAACCTAAAAAATGAGACATTCCGTGACTTTCTGTGTTTCCTCTATCAGCCTGTAGACTGCTTTTAATGTGAAGAATGCGGGATGTGACATAAGGTGCACTTGTGAGTGCCTTTACTCTCTAAAACCATAGCTAACGTTCGGTTAGACATGGAGTCCGCTAACGCCAACAAACAACCAGCCTCCACCACAACTCAGATTCCAACACAAACTCCACGGAAGCACAAAAAAACACAAAGTCTCGCAAAACAGTAATGTGACTGACGTCGGGGGGAAAACTAGAATCAACATCAGCTTGGCCTTTGATTCCTGGAGAGACATTCGTTTGGTTTTGGGTATTAAAACGGACCCTGAGCTGTTTTATTGGACAGGTACAGTGAGCTAACATTACTGCCAAGCATGTGTAATATATAGTGATATTGTGGTTTTAGCTGTCAGTCACGTTCAGTCTCGTGTGTGTCGCCTCACTGTTTTGACCGATGACCGCTTGCGTCTACGTAGTGCGAGCACAAGCGCGAACAACATGACACTCGTTGACGTACTGGCCACAGGTGCCACTGTTAACAAGCAATTTTCTGATTCTTACATAGAGCCCCTTTAAATAAAAACTATCCTATAAAAGTCTCCAAAATGGGGTTGAAATGTTTCAATGCACCGTGAGAATCAGACTATTTTTTTCCCCAGTTATGGCTGAGTTTGTTCTTTAAAAAAAAAAAAGAGATGCTGTAAGGTCACAGATGATGAACATGGCTCAATTTTCTGGTGCAAAAGAAGGAGAGGATTATTTTAGACACGAGGCTAAGGCGAGACTTGCGAGAGAAGAAAGGCAAGATGGGAGTCAAGGGAGAGATTAGAGGAAGAGGAAAGGAGAAGATGTGAGGAGAAAGGGAAGCAGACGGCAAAGTGAGGGGATGAGGATGTGGAGGAAGAGACAGGTGGACCCAGGGGAGGTATCAATGAGGCTATCGATCTGTCCATCCAGCGCACGTCTGCCGTCCTGTCACTGTCTTCCCTCGTCTATTCGCTTCATCAACATGGGATGGATTTCCTCCTCTGCATTTGCATGAGTGTGATCAGGATGGACGGGTGGATCAAAGAGGAGGAGAGGGGAGGGGAGGTTAGAAAAGGTAAAGTCTAACCAGTCTACAGTCTCACTGAGGGAGTGGTTGGTATAAACAGTACAAATATGTCCCACATTATGGATTCTTCGACATTGTTTGGTAGAGAATGGGCCTTTCAGTAGTCAAGTATTAACATTCGTCTGTCAAATTGAGGAGTTCCGACTGAATATTTGTATACCCAGCAGGAGATGGACATAGTATTCCAAAAACTGACATCATTCGCTTTAAAAACGAGGGCAAATTTATGAACATCTTGCATATTTTATGAGATTTTTATGAGAACAGAAAGACATTATTTGCAGAGTTGCGTTTTTTTTTTTTTTTTATGAGTGATCAGCCTTGAAAACTTCATTGGTATTCATTCTGTGCTTTGTTCTTATCGCGCTGACAGAAAACAACGTTTTTAGTGGTTAAATCAAAAATTAAATTCCAAATGTCCCATGTGATGTGTTTACTTGTAGGAACGGCTTGTATGGAGGCTGGTATATTATAGTTGCTGTTATGAAAGGTGTCCAGCTGTTGGATTAACAAAAAAAGCAAATATTCCTGGCTGGTTATTGTGTGATTAATTTGTGATTAACCACAATTAATCATGGACAATCATGCGATTAATCATGATTAAGTATTTTAATCGATCGACATCCCTAGTATTAATTACTACTCTGTTCTACCCAAAGCTGAAAAAACAGGACTTACATTTTAAGCCATAATACCTAAATGAGTTACTATACTACCAATAAAAAACACACACCAACACACAGGGCTACTGTCTCATCTCACTCCGCTCATCTGTTTCTATTTCTCAATTATCCCAATCTCTCTTCAATCCCAAATAACAGGAGATTACACTGTTTACCAAACAAAGACGCATTATAACTCCCTGACATTCACGGCTACAAAACAAAAGCATGTGAGACAAGAGAGCGACAGCGAGGGGGAGGAAAGAAGACAGAACAAATAAGACGCCTGTGTACTAAAAGCTGACGGTTTGATTCTTGTCCACCTCCAAGCTGACGTCTACTCAGCCCACGGTCCATTAGCTAAAAGTCATTAAGCTTACTCTGCAAGATCATTTGTCCATAATAATAAATACTTTGATATCAAAAGAGAGACCACTTCTGTCAATACGTCTGGCTTGCGTTCTGTTTCCACTGAGCAAACAATCAGTCAAACAAAACAAAGCTGTTATTTCAGCTCAGGTTTATTTTTAAGATCTGAAATGAAGCGTGACATAAAATAGAAAAGCCCTCCTCTCTGGTGCTTTGTGGCTGAGTGCATCCAGGCGATGTTACTGGCAGATCAAACGTAGAAAAGAGCTCGCTCCGGGACTGCGTGGGTCCCGGCCTGTGAAAAGGAGGTTAGCTGGTTGGAGTCTGACTATACGGGAGGAAAAGCTGCTGACTGCACTGCTCAGCTAGCTGCTGACTCCAGACCTCTGTTTGTGCGTCCTGTCCCACCTGCTCACTGGTGGGGCTCAAACATGCAAAGACACACAAATACTCATATATGTGTGCACGCACATATACACACACACACACACAAATGCATTTTTTTGCTTGTGCTGTTCAAACATTGTCTATCTATTATTCATTTCCATGTGGAGCATTAAGCATTGCATTTTTATTTACACTCAACTTAAACGTGCATTTTAGCACTTCCAGTTCCCCCGTCTGGAAGTCAATGGGCTTTTGTTAGATGCCTGAAAATTGTACAAACACAAGCTTAAGAGATTTTAAAGTTTTGTTCAACGATATAAAATACGTCAATAAATACACCACTTGTGAATTTTGAAGCGTTTACGTGTCTTAAAAAAAGGTGGTCGCTAACAAGTTTGCTAAATGAGTACATCACACCGTCTCGTCCGCCTTTACAGCCTCGTTGTGTATACCCGCGTTCATGTGACCGTGGTGTAGTTCATCTATAGCCTAACGTTAGCTTTTTACTTCTGTCGATTGCATTTGAACTTGAAAAATCCTAAAAGTGGTGTTCATTTGTGAAGATTATCTTATTGAACAAAATGTGTAAGAATCATAAACGTTTGTTTGCCACAGACCTTTTTTACGGCAATAATCCGAAACCTAATGGAAAAATCCCATTGACTTTTTGTTGAGGGGAACCAGGGCGATGCTAACTTCCTGGTTGGCCTACAAAAATACGTTATCCCTCCAGCACTAAATTTAGTTCACAGACATGAGAGTGGAATACATTTTCTCATCTAACTCTCACTCTAACATACATACAGATCTGCCTGAGATGCATGAAGTATGATAAACAATCTCTATTTTGATGCTTTTGTTATGCACTCTGGCACATACATTAAAAGTGCAAAAAAAACTGAATTATGGTTCATGGTTGTATGCCTCCGCATATCACTTCATCATTTTATCCTGTTAGACATTTGTATGAAATTGTCATAATTAGCATATGCATTCTTGAGTTATGGCCAAAAGAAATGTCCTTTGTGAGGTCACAGTGACCTTTGACCACCAAAATCGAATCAGTTCATGAGTCCAAGTGGACGTTTGTGTCAAATTTGAAGCAATTCCCTACAGGAAAACGTTCCTGAGATATCATGTTCATGAGAACTGACTGGACGGACGCGTACAGACGGACAACCCGAAAACGTAATGCCTCCAGCCGTGGCTGTAGCCGGCACAGAGGCATAAAAATCCCATTGTGAGTCATTTACTTTCATTGTGAATTATAAAATAGTCGGTTTCTGTTTTGGGTATTTAGACATTACATGTGCACTGATTGTTCCCCAGTGGACTTCCATAATTGTGCTGCAGTGGCTGCTGGGATATTTAGACAAAAACCACAACGCCTCTAATGTTGAAAAGATCAAAGATGTCCCCACCTTCTGCTCACTGTGGAGATATCACGTCACCTTTCGTTTCTTGGTGACAGTGGCGTCCAATTACTGACGCTCCTGTGTCACTGAATGTTTTTTTTCCTCTATATTATTAAATATAAAACAGTTTGTGATCGACTTTGATCCCGGTGAAGTCATAGCTCAGTTTCTATTTCTGTGAAGCCATCATTGATTCAATTGTGCTGGTTCCTTCTTGTCTGAGTCCTGGCAATTATTTAATATTTAATTATGCAAATTGATGTGGGTGGAATCCACACATGGAAGCACAGGCTTTAGTCCAAGATAGAAAAATAAATGAATATGAAATGTTGTGTGTGTGTGTGTGTGAGTGTGGGAGTGCAAAAAGGAAGCTGATGTGTACAGTACATGTGTGTGTATGTGAGGAGGTGTTAACGTGCATTGAATATACAGAAGCATGTTTGTGAGTGTGTGTGTGTGTAGGTGTGTGGTGGCTTTTTTTTACCTTGGCAGGTGAAGCAGTTAACGTGGAAGTGTGTGTTTTTGACGCGCACCACCTCCCCACGACACACCTCGCCACAGCGCTCGCACACGATGGGCGAATTTCCACGGCTGGAGAGAGGAGAGCTGCTGTTGTTGTTTCCTCCATAAAGACCCGACTGGTACTGAACTGAGGAGAGGAGAGCATAAAAAAATATGTCACTTATTGTCATTTTGAAGCTCTTCCCTTTGTCTTTCTTTCAACTGAATTCCCACATCTGATCAAAGAGATAAAAAAAATGTGAAATGACTACCACAAAAAGATGAAGGATTTGTTTTTTCTCAGACGTAGAAGTGTCTTCTTGTCACAGGAACATGTGACAGCTAAACACAAGCTTTAATGTAGAATGAATTGGAAAACAGCTGCTCAGGTTTGTCTTCAAGTTGACTCATTCTCAAACATCAGTACAGATGTTTGATTTGTTGTCCCCCTCAAAAAGAATTTCCGCCTCACGGTTGAATGCCTCCGCCAGCCGGTCAAATTGCCTTTTACATCCATGTCCGTCCAAAATGTCATCACTTTCATCATTTTATCCTGTTACATATTTGTGTGAAATTGTCATAATTAGCAAATTAATTCTTGAGTTATGGCCAAAAACGTGTTTTGTGAGGTCACAGTGACCTTTGACCACCACATTATAATCCATTCATCCTCAGTCCAAGTGGACGTTTGTGCCAAATTTGAAGAAATTCGCTCCAGGCCTTCCTGAGATATTGCGTTCATGAGAATAGGACGGACATGACAGTGATCTTGACCTTTGACCTTTAACCGCCAAAATGTAATCAGTTCACCCTTGAGTCAAAGTCCGGGCGCAACGGCACGGAGGCATAAAAATCTACTTGGCCTTTAGATGATAGTTTTACTTTAATGCCACACAAATGCTATGGCAACCAATCCTCTGGTGGATCAATAAGACAAAAACACACTATCAAATAGATACTAGTAGATAAAAGATAACAACAAACACAAACATGATCACACACACTCGGCTGAAGGTTTAGAGGAGACAAAGAAGGCTTAGTGATGGACTTTGTAACTACTATGGTGGTTCCTGGAAAGTCTGTTACTCTGCGAGGGGAGATCAGGACGACTTACAACCATTCATCACAAGGTAGCGGCTTAAGAGACAGACAGAGCGACGTACACTGACTGACTGCTGCTGCTGGCCTTCAGTATCTTACATAGGAAATATACAGTTACTCATATACTGTACCCTACAAGTTTGTACTATTGTTGCAATGGAAAAGATTTACTATTGTAAGTATTACACTTTACAAATTTGCATTGAGGTAGTAGCCTACAATGACTGTATATATAGATAGTCGATATGTCTCCACTTCCTCCCACTGCACAAAAGTGAAGCCAAAATATCCTGGATACAGTAGCTCCCATCTTGAGATGTTGATGTCATTTGGAGCCAGAGTCTGCACCAGTGGGCAACCTCCGGGTCTGTAAAGTGAAGTCAATGCTAATGTGTCTTAAACTTGCATTCTTTCTAATAGCCAGCAGGGGGCGACTCCTCTGGTTACAAAAAGAAGTCTGATTGTATAGAAGTCTATGAGAAAATGAGCCTACTTCTCACTTGATTTATTACCTCAGTTAACATTGTAAACATGAGTTTATGGTCTCAATCTCTAGTTTCAAGTCTTCTTCAATACAACATGATGTTCATTTAGTAAATTATGGTCCCATTTAGAGTCAAATTGACCATAAAGCAGGGGATGCTTTAGGGCGTGGCTACCTTGTGATTGACAGGTCACTACCACGACGTTGTCCGGCCTTGGAGTTGTCTGTGTGTTTGTCTTACAACTTTAACCCTTTCACAATGTGTTTTAAGTTCATGAAAGTTAATTATAACCTTTTT
The DNA here is from genome assembly GCA_916701655.1 of Sebastiscus albofasciatus. Lineage (NCBI taxonomy): Eukaryota > Metazoa > Chordata > Actinopteri > Perciformes > Sebastidae > Sebastiscus > Sebastiscus albofasciatus. The sequence continues at coordinate 107,281 of CAKAOI010046454.1, read as the reverse complement.
GATCGCCTGAAAATGTCTTATTCAGCATTCGGTTGTACTTTGTTCGATCCTCTCGTGTCGCTTTTGGTTGCAAAAAAACGACATGGCAACGGACAAAATGTCAAACTCAAGGCTTCAAAACTGCAGTCCACAAACCAATGGGTGACGTCATGGTGACTATGTCCACTTCTTGTATATGGTCTTCGCAGTGGTGATCGGGGGGGCTGGAGCTGCGGTATCGAGGCCTCACCCACATACCTGCACGATGGAGCACAGCCACAACCTAGCTGCTATGTTAGCACCATCGTAGCGGTTTGTCTAGAAAGACACAATTACTAACTATAATATGTCTATAACTACATTTATGATCAAATTGGCACATGTTCTTTTACACAGACTCGTGACGGTTATGGAAATTTAAAATTATATCTCCTCTCTCGTACAATTCCCGATCCTCCCGTTTCCGCGACTACTTCACTTAGAGCAGCTGTCAATCATGACGTCTCATCTCCTTTTATAGCATCAAATAACTAGTTAAAACCAAACTTATCAGAAAAATTAACACTTGAGCATACATCAGTGTGATAAAAACGACCTAAAATGACAGAAACTATCTTTGGGAAAAATGTATTTGACATGTACTTTGACTCTTTAGTTTGGTCCATGTCCCATCCGCTAACATGGAGGAGGCGGGATTTATGACCTATACTGCAGATGTTTTGGCTTCACTTTTGGGGAGCTGTCATGTCGTCCATCTTTACATACAGTCTATGGTTTATACTAATTTATGTCTATACTTGACTGATTACTTCAGTTCTTGGATTTTCAGTACTTTCTTTGAAGCTTTGACACACATACACTATGAGAGACAGAAAAGGCCACATGGGGATTACACCTCTTTTATCCTCGCTTATGAAACTGGTCAAATCCCTTTTAGAGGAACAAGTCCTTTCTTTACGCTGTCTGAAACACACACACACACACACACACACACACACACACGCACACGTCTCTGTCATGGTAGGACAGCATTGAAGAGATTTCACTGACTGAGCATATTTGAACAATATTGATTTAGATTTTTTGTAACAATCCACTGACCTCTATCCAGTTGGCAAACAATCTGAGCAACAACTCTACTGTATTCTACTCAATTACATTACAGTTATTAATGCTGCTGCTTCCCGGAGTATTATCCAATCGCACACACACACACACACACACACATACACAACATGCCGGCAGGTTAAGCTGATGACAGCAGGAGAGAGACAGAGTTGTGGATCTATAAATGTTTTCAGGAGAGAGAGAAAAAAAAAGGTAAAACTGGGACAAAAATGTTTCCTAACAAATTGTAGCACCAGTATGTGTTTGTGAGTGTGTGTGTAAGTGTGTGTAAGTGTGTGTGTGTGAGTGTGTGTGTGCACACACCACAAAAGCTGGCATCGGCTCCGTAGCCAGATGGCAGCACAAGGACTGGAACCACAGACATAGAAAGCCACCTGTGTGTGTGTGTGTGCTCACATTTATTGTGTGTGTTTGTTACTATTAGTAGGTTTAAATCTTGTATGTTCTAGTTTATGTAATTGATGAAGGTGACAACATGTGCATGTACTGTACATGTACTATGTGTGCTTCAATGTGTGTGTGTGTGTGTCTTGAAACAACTGACCGGCATGCTGAATGACTTATTTCCAAGAAACTTCTGAGCACATCTCTGGTATTGGTATTGAATTGTATTGAGTGTTAGTCGACTAAGAATTTCTTTGGTCGAGGACATACTGTAGACTGTATATAAGAAGCGGATGTAGTCACTGAGACGTCACCCATGTGGACTGCCCTTTTGAAGCCTCGAGTTCGGCATTGTGGCCGTCACCATCTTGTTTTTTTGCAACCAGAAGTGACCTGAGAGGATGGAGCTAAGTACAACCGAACGCTGAATAAGACATTTTTAGGTGACTAAAATCTTACAATTAACTTCAATGAACTGAAAACACACTGTGAAAGTTCTACAATGAAAACACAGACAACTCCCAGACCGGACAACGCTGTGGAAGCGACCTGTCAATCACAAGGTAGCCACGCCCTAAAGCATCCCCTGCTTTATGGTCTATTTGACTCTAAATGGGACCATAATTTACTAAATGAACATCATGCTATACTGAAGAAGACTAGAAACTAGTCATTGAGACCATAAACTCATGTTTACAATATTTTCTGAGGTAATAAATCAAGTGAGAAGTTGTCTCATTTTCTTATAGACTTCTATACAATCAGACTTCTTTTTGCAACCAGAGGAGTCGCCCCCTGCTGGCTGTTAGAAACAATGCAAGTTTAAGGCACCTTCACATTGGCTTCACTTTTCAGACCTGGAGGTAGCCCACTGCTCATGACCCCTCTATTTCCCTACAATTCTCGCTCGAGTGGCTTCAAAGACTGCGCTGTTTGACAGCAACACATATTTATTGTGACCTTTGACCTCGTGGATAAACACCTTGGATAAAACAAAAACAATAAAGTCCCAGTTCATGTGAATAATCCTCTTCTTTTTCTATGGGAGAATTTTTGGGGGTTACAGTCGCTCATCCGGGGGACATCTGCTACGCTGACATGGTCATAACTGCGTGAGAGTGCATGGAGCGTCGCCGGAGCCCTTATGAGGTTAAATACCTCCTTTAGGTGAGAGGTATAAAACTGAGCGGCTGCTATAGGGAGGTGTGAGTGGCTTCTTGATGTGGAAAGCACGATGTTGTGTCATCATGTCTGCGGAGCCGAGCTTTGTTTTTGGGGAAAATAGATTTTGGGATTTAGTGGTTTCATATTAATAAAAAACCTGCTTCATGTGGTTTCTATGTTTAGACATTGAGACGTTTTAATATGTTGCCTGGCATAGTGTGGATCTAAGACATGCAGCTTCATTTCTTCTTTCCAAAATATCTGGGTAGCTGTTACAGGCTCTTCTGACTGTCTTACTTAACTAATACTGATTGCTATAAGTACTGAGCGATGATTGAAACAAAATGCTACATAATTATTGAATAAAATGATGGATGAATTGATTGGGTCCTGCTGTGACTGTGGGAATTTCTCCAGTGGAGGAATCCCTGGTTATCAGAACCACAGAAATCTATATCAATCATGATGAAAATACTGATGAATGCTGTCAGATATCAATACTACCCACTCAGCCTCTGTCTCTAACCTTCACTGACAGCTAATGGCATGATGAAATACAGTGTCAATAAGTGAGTCAGTGATCAATAACCTCAGTGGAGGGCTGTTTTATGTCTACTTCAGGTTTAAACCCGGGAAGCTGTGTGTGTATCTGAATATTTTCACTTTAACGTTGGTTTCAAACACTTGATTTTAATGTGTTTTGTATGATATTATGCTATGTATTTATTTTGCATTTGTTTTATGTTGTGTGGCATCTGAAACTTTAATGTATGTTTAAATGCTGCTGTCTTGGCCAGGTCTCTCTTGCAAAAGAGATTCTTAATCCCAATGAGTACTACTTGGTTAAATAAAGGTTAAATAAAAATAAATTAAAACAAAAACAACCTCCTAGGACATTATATTATTGATTATGCAGAAGCAAACACACATACATGAAAACACACACATGTGCACCTTTAAGCTCACCAACAAAAACACATTTGACACACATTGCTTACCATTTGTTGGTCCACTCATGATGTGAAGTGGAATGATGATCTTCCTCTAAAAGCTCCAGATATGACCTGTCAACTCTCTCTGTTCCTATCCGACTTTAAGCTCTCGGTGTCGGTCTGGAGAGAGGAGGGCTTTCCCTGCTCCTCCCAGGAAAGCGGATTACACTGGAACCTCTCCACCCTGCGTAAAAGGCAGCCGGTTGAAGGAATTAAATGGAAACTGAGTGTACCGTCCTCCTCTTCCTCCTCCTCCTCCTCACGCCTTCAGCCTCTCCCACCCAGCACACCCCAGCAGCGGTCCTCTGGTTCCTCTGCTGAGGCGCAGAGGAGTCCATCTCCTCCGGGAAAGAGTCGCTGCGCTCCGGCGTGAAAGGCTGAAATGCAGGATGGTTGAGTTTCTTTCTGGTTTTTCCACCAGACTGACTGTCAGAGAGCAGCTTTCAGCTGGCAGGACGGGGCTCCTCTCACGGTGCGACAGCGCCACGTAGCGTCTGAGCTCCAGACTGCAACAAACACCAACATGATGTGTTGCAGCCAAACTTCAACGTGCATCAGTCAGATGGTTCTGTTGCGTCCCAAAGCTGGTCTAGAGAGGAGAGGGGGAATGACATAGAAATAGATTATATAGAGTAGAATGCGAATCTTTTATTGCCAGGTATAGAATCTTATATGTAACTTCAGGGACAGCCCTATAGCCAAAATAACAAGTCAAACAGCCCAGAGTAGAATTAAAACCACCACATTAAATAAAATACCGAAAATAAAAGTTAAAGGGACCGTTTGTAACTTTCAGAAATGCTTGTTAACAGCGACACCTGTGGCCGTTAAGTCAACGAAAGTCAGCGTCGGGCTCGCGCTTGTGCTCGCTCTACATAGACATGAACGAGTATCGCTCAAAACAGTGAGGCGACACGCGTCAGCTAAAACCACAATATCACTCTATATTTCAGCTGCTTGGCAGTAATGTTAGCTGACCAGATGAAGGTCTCTCCATGAATCAATGCTGATCCTAGTGTTGGCTTTTCCAGCCTCAGCTTTCTGACCATGGTCAGAGGGAGACACCAGTCACTTCACAAGACACGGGAAACCTCTGTTGGTCTGGAGGAGCTGCAGCATTTATTTCTGCACAAACAGCCACTGTACATTCACTAGATATTCTCAGAGCTACTAACTCTTCTGCAGTGTGTAGTGAGCGCGCATAAATGTGAGAGTGGAGCGAGCTGAGTGGAGGCAGGCAGGCAGAGGAGCAGAGTACAGCAGAGTCTCCGGCCCTGGAGACCAAAGCTACGGTCTCCCCCGCGTCCTCCGACCGCGGCCAACACTGTTTAACAGACGGGCTTCACTAGATAGAACTTTGCAGTTTTGGTGCTTCCGTGTAGTTTGTGTTGGAGTCTGAGTCTGAACAGCGTAGCCACACGCAAACGCTCATGGGACACCGACCCGGATTAATTTAAACGTGTAAGAAGTTACAAACAGTCCCTTTAGAGGTCTTATTAATAACATTTTTATGTAGACAAATATTTAAAAAAAAATAATATATCCACAGAGCCTTTAGAAAGGTGCCGAATAAAAGTATGACAAGGCTTATTACACGACTCTGTTGAATACTCGATTCTGATTGGTCAATCACAGCGTTTGGTCTGTTATTTCTTTACAGCAGACTGTTGCTATGTATAACAGACCGTTGCTATGGGCGCAGTTCTGATGTTGGACTCTGGCGGACCGTTTTTGTGTAAAAATTATTAATTTCTTAAGTAAATTGCCGTGTAATAAGCTGGATAAAGTACAACTAGGGGTCATTATTGCAAAATAAACCCCTTCAGAGCGATGAGAGACCCCTCTGCTTTGCGGTGGTGTGTGTCAGCTACAGTAGTGGTTTGATTCCTTCAGGTAGACCCCAGCAGTTTTTCCGCATCACCTTGACGGGGTTTATTTCACAACAATGACCAGCTT
>CAKAOI010046454.1:27174-96639 GCA_916701655.1 Sebastiscus albofasciatus | reverse complement strand
TGCGTGCGTGTGTGCGTACGTGTGTGTATACATTTGCAGAAACAAGTAGTTTAAAATCACACATAGGACATCGTTGGAGTTCTAAATGCTCACTAAAACTGCAGCCATCTTTTCTGGGATTAAAGGTGCTAAGTGCAAGATTGGGAGCACTTCTATTGCCTCTTCACGGCTCTCAACATGGCGACGGCTGAGCCAGCGAGGACAAGCTTGGATTACAAAACACACACAGAGGGAGAGCGACTTCATTCTCTGCTCAGGTAGACAATACTCCACTATATCAGTGGTTCCCAACTTTTTTCCTGAGGGGACCCCCTTTGTGTTAAATGAGAGATTTGGTTGAATTTTAAGCAGATTATTTTCTGTGAATATTACATCAGAGATGAGTTTTCCTGTTATTTTTAGGGACTTTTAATAAATTCTCTGTATTGTGTTGTTTATTTTTATTTTTAACAATCGTTCATATTTGATTATTTTTACAAAGTCAGTGTTTTCTTCACCCTGACACTTGGCCATTGATCTATTAGCTCTTTGGTTGTTTTAACTTCATATTAAGACTGTGAATATATAACTTCAGGTCGTCACTGTGCCCTTATCCTGTGAGATTTGCTTTAGGTTATTATCTTAAATAATAATCCAAACTTTAAAAATAACAATTACATTTATTTTTTCTTCACAGAAATTAATGAAATCTAGACATATAGGCCAACTGTATAATATTTTAAAAGTTGTCTTAGATCCCTTAAAATGAAGAAGGCCTGGCGACCCCTGTGAAGCTTTGGCAGGTTGGGAACCAGTGTCCTATATCTTTACATAGTTATTTGCTGCTGTATCAATGCTCTCGATATCCTATAGAGGACCTTTAAGTCATTGATTTTTCTACAATTTAAAAGCCTTTAGTATAGTATTATAGGCGTAATATGTGTCTTGAATTTCCCTCGGGATCAATAAAGTGACTATCTATCTATGTTCTAAAAGAGGAAATAGAGAGGGTGTTGGTTGTCTGTAAAAGATGAAGTGACATTGTTGTCAGTCAGACCAGATGCAGCTGATGGGGAAGTTGAGATATTAAGATAGTACTAAAGACGAAATGCTTTAGCAAATGTGGTTTATGTGTATACATGTGAACTGAAGAAAAATAATAGCAGCCATCAAATACTGTACTTCATCAGACAGTGTTACTGTGGAAAAAAAGAAAGACAAATGTGAGTCGAGAATTTAGTCAAACTACCAATATCAGTAAATCATTTGCACATTAAATTTGATTCGTAATATACTGTAATATCAGGCTGGGAGCCTCCACTTGTCTCTATGTCACATTTAATATCATGCACCACCAGGTGAGATGTTACAGTAAACCAGCTGCAGGAATACAGTATGGCACTATCATGAAGAGGGCGCTGCTGTTCCAGTGCAAATAGTTAAATCATTGTGTTGACAGGTACAATAAAAGAGCTTATTGGGGGCTTGAGGGGCAGACAGAAAAATGACAAAAGATAAAACAAACACACGTGGTGTGGTGCCTGAGAGGGGAGTAAGTAGTCACATCCTCTTGGACGGGAAGTAACAGGCTTCATAGGAAATGTGGTGCAACACCAGCCTATAAATACCTCTGCAGGGAGATCGAGAGGGAAATAACTGGTTGTATATCTGCTAAATGCTCCACTGTGTTCACCAGCTAGTCGCTAATTTTGACTGTGAGCCGTTTGGTGCTGGACCAACACATTCTCACTCCCAACTCGTCAGATACCGCTGCTTGGTCAGCGCCCCTCAGCATCGGAGACTGACGAACATGGTACCTCTCTTGCGTTACTTTAGGACGGACCGGGGACGGTGTGTCAATATACGCTCGTAATTAAGTATGTACATGACTAGTGTCCTTTCAAAATAAACTTCCATTTTCACAGAAAGTTAGGTTTAGGCAACACAACCACTTAGTTAGGGTTAGGAAACGGTCATGGTTGACATTAACGTCACTGACTCACCTGACTTGCGACTCACGTGACTCGCGGGACTGACTAATGACTTACATGGCTAACGACTCACGTGACAAAATAAGTCAACTTACTTTTAGTTTCATACGGGACACAAACACCGGCTTCTTGGTTTAAAGCCTTGTGTTTGTTGACCACCTGTCCCGCCTGCCCTTAGCGGACTCTCACGCTGTTAACACGACGTCACTTGCTCCGAGCGTCGAACAACACCGCGGGTGTGTTTACATTGGAGTTAGTTGAAAGCCCAGTTCGTCACATACTGTCACTAACGGGTGCCTCCATGCGTTGGTTTCCGATGCCGAGGGATGAAACATCAGTTTGACGAGTTGGGAGTGAGAACGGGTTGGCTGGAGAGGTAGCGTAAAGAGGGTGTTTCGTACTTTTTGCGAGAGCAGTGAGGGTGAACTAAAACTGGAACGTTTCGTGCCAGAAAACCAAAACGATGAATTACAAAACACAAAAATCTGCGTAGAGCTGAGGGGAACTGCAACGTCAGGTGTTAATTTTGTGTGGATGTGTCAGTTCACATTACACATGGTCATTTGATCCACAGTTTATAAAAATGATTACACGACTTTGTTGAATGCTCGATTCTTATTTCTTTATAACAGACCGTTGTTTTGGGTGCAGCTCTGATGTCGGACTCCGGCAGACCATTTTTGTGTCAAATTATTGATTCCTTAAGTAAATAGCCGTGTAATAAGCGGGATAATGTACAGCGAGCCGGTCATTGTTGTGACCGGCTCGTTGTACATTATCCCTTACAAAATCGATGGCTAAATACGTGTAGCACCTTTAAACTGGTAGAAATCCACATTTACTCATTCACCCTTCAGACTAAAATAGTTGTCAGCAGTCAGCATTTGAAGCTAATAAAAAGATGAAAAGTCCATTAAGGTCCTATCCACAGGGCAAAATCTGTTGTGATGAATGATGTAGGCTTCCCGTGGTCCAGTGAAGCGTGTTTCATCCATCCCTGTTTTGTCAAAGCCAGACAGCTGATGCTGTAGCTCAAATTTGAAAATGATGAATTTAAATTTTACTGTCAGACTACAACACATTTTAAGACACTGGAAAAAGTGCCATCATCCCTCCAATTTCAACTGTCTGTCTTATTAACTGTCTCTGTCATATCCCGGGGATCTGGAAGACATTTATTGATAGAAGCCTGAGGACACAAATGAGAGAAGATTACACCGTCTTTTGTTGCACAGCATGAGGTACTGATGTTTTGCAAATACTATTACGCTCATAAATACAAGTTTATCTTCACAGTAAGACTGGATATTGACAGTTTTTGTATTTATCACAGTGTCGAGACACAACTCTGTACAAACTGTACAGCCACATCAAAGAGACGCTCCTCCCGTTTGGAGACAAATTTCTGTCCTGGTATAAGTAACAAAGATTTGTCAGTCAGGAAATGGGACAAGGTGGAGGTGAGGTCACTGTGACTGACTTGACTTGACTGTCATTGTTTGGGTGTGTGTGTGTGTGTGTGTGTGTGTGTGTGTGTGTGTGTGTGTGTGTGTGTGTGTGTGTCTGAGTATTATTACTACCTTCACCTCTCATTATTAAGGGGTCATAAGCGAGCTCTTTCTTTGTCAGGGCCCTGTTCTTTAGAGTGAGATTTATTGTTGATAAATCAGAATCTAGAGGTCAGAGGTCACAGTACACACCCCAAAAAACGTAACATTTATAACTGTGGGAGACGAGAGTAGGGCTGATAAATCAAAACATATTCTTGTTCTTTCTCTAAATAAAAGATAGACCACACCTCATGTCCAAAGATCTTCAGATAGACGTATTTACAATACATTGCCTCCCACTTTGTCCCAAAAAACATCACATGAGCAGACATTCCTGTGTTTTTTAAAGTTTCATCTCTCCCACAACACGTCATGGTAAAATCACCCTAATGTGTGTTTATCATCATATCAGATGGTGATATCGTAACCAACATTCAGCACATTGTTGTGTGTTATTCCACCAAACCGATGGAGTCATCTTTCACACGGGAGACATGAAATAATCTCAGTCAGCCATTTGGGACCGTGATAACAATGTGAGGATTACACACAACCTTTATCTGTAAAGACACAGAGACAAATAATTCAACTCAGGGCAACCGAGAGCTGTCTTTCTTACAATTCAAAATACTGAGTTAAAACTAAGGGGCTACATCCGGGTCTGAAAAGTGAAGCCAATGTGGAGGTGCCTTAAACTTGCATTCTTTCTAACAGCCAGCAGGGGGCGACTCCTCTGGTTGCAAAAAGAAGTCTGATTGTATAGAAGTCTATGAGAAAATGAGCCTACTTCTCACTTGATTTATTACCTCAGTAAACATTGTAAACATGAGTTTATGGTCTCAATCGCTAGTTTCAAGTCTTCTTCAATACAGCATGATGTTCATTTAGTAAATTATGGTCCCATTAGAGTCAAATAGACCATAAAGCAGGGGATGCTTTAGGGCGTGGCTACCTTGTGATTGACAGATTGCTACCACGGCGTCGCTACCACAGCGTTGTTCAGTGTTCAGTTGTAATAAAAGACACTAGAAAGAGTTGGCTGTTCATTTCTTCCGGTTAGTAGCCTACAATTAGTTTGAAGCATGTTTTTCGCTTACCGTAATTAGCATCCCAATTAATATCGCAATTAACTTGAATTACGGACGCATCTTGCTAACATTGCTGACCCTGCTGAGTCTCACTCTTCCCCAGCTCCACCCTCTCATCCAAACATGGTCACTTCTGGCTCCAAAAAAACCCCAACATGGCGACGGCCAAAATGCCGAACTCAAGGCTTCAAAACGGCAGACCACAAACCAATGGGTGACATCACGTGACTACGTCCAGTTCAGCATTCTCTTCAGCATTATGGCCCCGAAGTTTGCTGTTGTAGTAGATTAGTAAACCTCGGACATCTCTCTTCTTGGCTCGCTGCTGCTTCTCTCTCACACATAGGTCAAACCTCGGTGTGGAGCCAGTTTTTTCAAAACTTTGGTTTGAATCCAAAGTTGTCAGAGCAGCTGTGTTTGGACAGACAGGAATTCTCTGAGCCTTCAGGGTACAGTAAAATAGCAGGATAGTACTGTAACTGACGTAGGTCCAATTTCCACCAGAAAGTGACGTTGGTTAAATGTGTAAATGTGTTTGTTAGGTACTGTCAGTTGAGTTTAAAGATACAGTCAAATTAAATCTTGGATTGTTCAAGCATTGACAAAACATTAATCAACAACTATGTTGATAATCAATTCATTAAATTGTTTATCAAGCAAAAACACCGAACATTCTCTGGTTGAGAGGACTGTGCGTTAATTTAATATTTGAGGGTTTTGGACTGTTGGTCTGGCAAAACAACATTGTTTCACTACTTTCTAATGTTTATTAGCCCAAACAAACCATCAACTGAGAAGAGTTAACCCAGGTGTTGTATGCTTACACTTGAGGCTAAACTATTTTGAGCATCTTGTTGAATCTGACTCCAAGTGTAGAGGTAAATATCTAAAAAATGAGAAAATCAGAACTTATAGCAGCCAGTAAGAAAAAAAGGATGAGCTTTCTACAAGCTGTGTGCCAAAAACTGTCAATTATGTGTATCATGGTAAGATTGTCATCTCAGTTAAAGGCGAACTACACCTATTTTACCCATCACTCATCAACTAACTAGCCATGGCAGATACGAATTAGCCCAAAATTACATGATATCATCAGGGGTATCTCAGTTTAGGCTTGGAGACATTTTTTTAATGGGACACCTACAGTACAAACTGAAGACGTGGAGTTAGACATGGGAGCAGACAGGGAGCATCTAAAGAATGATGCTGTTTAGTTATATTAGCAAGACATTTAGGATATGCAGACTTATTCTAGGGATAAACTAGAATTACCGCCTTGTGGTTGTATGCCTTCGCCAACCAGTCACATTGCAGTTTACAGTCTTCTGTCCAAAATGTCATCACTTTATCATTTTATCCTGTTAGACATTTGTTTTAAATCGTCATAATTAGCATATGAATTCTTGAGTTATAGCCAAAAAAAGTGTTTTGTGGTCACAGTGACCTTTGACCGTCAAATTCTAATCAGTTCATCCTTTTGTCCAAGTGGACCTTTGTGCCAAATTTGAAGATATTCCCTCAAGTTGATCCTTAGATGTCGCGGTCACGAGAATGTAACGGACGGATGAACAACGCGAAAACATGAATGCCTCGAGTGAAGGCTGTCGGCGGCGTGGAGGCATAAACATCCAGGAAATCTCAGCTCCGCTTTGACTATTCTTTTGCCAAGTTTATGGAACTGCTTTCCACAGGAAGTCAACATGATGAGTGATGAGACGGTGGAAGAACATGTGAATTTTTTCATTTAAAATCCTCCCGGACATAAACATCAGCTACACACATAACTTATTGATGCTTGTTTTTTAAATGTATGAAGCTGCAGGTGATCATGAAAATGAATTATTCTCGAGGTGAAACAGTCACTTCCAAAGCTGTTGAGATGCTTAATGGTGTATTTCAAGAACACTTGATGCATCTGCTGATCCTGAAGAGGTGAAAACTGCTGTTTGCAAAACGGTACCTGAAAGGGGAGGACAAATGACACATGTGGGGAAAGAGGGATGAAAGTGCAGAGTGAGCTGGGAAAATAAGGACAGAGGAAAGATGAGCAGCAGAGTACAAGAGTTACCCAAGAGGAGATGGGGGGGACAACCAAAGAAAGGAAGCAGAGCGAGAGAGTGATGAGAGAGGAGGTGGAGGGGGAGTTATGATCGAGACAGGAGAAGAGATGAAAGAGGAGAGAGCAATGAGGGAGGAGAGAAAATGAGAGAGGTGGAGCGATGGAGAGACAGGAAGAGTGAGAGTGACGATGATGAGAGAGGAAAAGGAGAGAGGAAAGGAAAGGTGCTGACTGGCAGAAAGAGTGTTTATCTTTCTGCTCACATGCCTCGACTCTGATCTGTGAGAAGCATTCGCCTCTCTTTGCCTATTAACACACGCACACACACACACGCGCACACAAATGTAACTTGAGAGGAACACTGTGAAAAAAGTCCCTTGTAGGACAATTGCAAAGTGATTCAAATAAGGTTCTCTATCATTTTCTTGTGACACTGAATTTCTCTCGCCACCTTGTTCGACCCTTTTTAATCATCACATCTGTCATAACAGCTGTCTCAGCCAGGCTGAGGTGACGCTGGAGCTGTAAGAATACATAAACATGGTAGAGGAGGACAGAGCCTGAGCAGGAGATGGTAAGAATAAAATGATTTTAAGAGGTATTCTGTATTTTGAAGGATTACTTTCAGATCCATTCCACTCATAGTTTCTTTTATGTGCTGCAGTACAAAGCAAAGCCTGATTAACGGCTGAAGACAGCTCCTCTACATCACAGTTTCCCTTCAGTATTCAACCTGTTCTTCAGCTACTGTACCTTTTTGGCGTCTATCAAAATAACACAATGCTACGTGTAGATTTTTTACAGCTTAACGAATTCAGTTTGGACGACCGTTGTATAGTTCATTTATAGCCCACCGTTAGCTTTTTACTTCTGGCGATTGCATTCACACTTCAAAAATCATAAAAGTGGTGTTTGTTTTTGTTGAGGGAACCAGGGCGATGCTAACTTCCTGGTTGGTCTACAAAAATCCGTCATCCCTGCAGCACTCTATCCTCCTAATACTGCTCATATCAAAACACAACTCGTCTCGTGGGAAGGTGTATAAATAGCACGACATTACACAGACATTACGCGTGTCATGAGGACGCATTTTAGCCTTTTCGCGTGTCATTTATATGCCACGCAACAAAACTACGGTAACGTCCGCAGTTAGGTTTAGGCAACAAAACCACTTAGTTAGGTTTAGGAAAAATTTCATGGTTGGGCTTAAATTAAGTATGTAAACTAAGTAAAATACGTTCGGAAACAACGAAACATAAGTACGGAAAACATTTCACAAACGTAACTAATGTAACTTCCAAAACAAAAACTGGTCTCAAACACCAGTCTCCTAGTTTAAAGTCCTGTGTTTGTTGGACCCATCCACCTCATCTCCCACCCACTGTGAGCGGTCTTTATGTCTTTTTAATTCTACGTCACCAGCTCTGAGTGTACCATATTCACGCAAATGCATTTACACTGCAGTCAGTATACTACATGGCGTACAAATGACACGCCAAAAGCAAGAAAGGCATTCTTATTGCACGCTAAATGCTTTGCGTATTATCGTGTCATTCTTACGCCTTTTCCTGCTGAATAAAAATCAGATCTCAGATGATCCACTGTGGCGACCCTTAACGAGAGCAGACAAAAGATGAACAACAATAACGTAAGCAAAACCCCATAAAACTCTGATGCCAGCCAATATTGCAAAAAAATTTAATATCGTACATATCTTAATTTGATTACCCTGAATCGATTATGATCTTATTTGGGTCATCATAATTTCCTAATCCCAGAAAACTACAGTCCATGTAGCCGTTGTCAGATCTTGGTACAGGAAAGATAAGGGGTAGAATTGCAGACTGGTTGGTGTACGAGCAGGAAACAGCACAGTATGGTCTCACATACCGGATATATACTGCAAAGTCTGGGCCTGTTAGAGCAGAACAGATAAGCTGCACCAAAAACCCAAATAAGGCTGGGAATGTTTTTGTTTTTGTAAACGTTCACTCACTGCAAATGAGAGAATTAATTACTGTTTTAATATTCTGCTACAAATGCATTTCTTTTCAACCAACGCAGTGACAAATTGTGTAGGATAAAAAAATACAGACATCTTATGTGAAAAAATGTATTCTGTTGTAATACTGCAGCTGAAAAATACAAATCTTATCGTACAGCTTATCAGGACATTTCAGCTACACAATTCATGTGTAACTGCATTATAGATTGATCCCACACCACTTGAGGAAGCCACTCAATACAGAGGCAGGCAGTCTGTTGTTTCTGAATAAGTTTTAAAGCTTTTCAGTTTTACTGGAAATTGGATTCAGTGGAAAGTAACAGAGAGGATCAGAGGAGGAAATACACAAAAAAAGACCTTGAGACTGACTTACACTGGCACGCTAAGACAACCAAACTGCCTCAACATCCTCATTTCTTTCCTCTCACTGTCATCTCTCAGTAATTTTCCTTGACTGATAATCAAACACTTTGCTGGGAAACATACTGGAGCTTGGCATTTTGTCATACGATCCCTTCAAATTTAACCCGTGAGGTTGTATCGTAAGTAGTTGAAGTGTTTAAGTGCGTAGTAGAAGCATTGTTGCTATGTGACCAACAACAAAAGACAATGTCGCCTTGTTCTCTTTTCAAAAATGGTGAATTTATTTAATTTTTTTTAAATTTCAAAGTCATTTTTAGCAACATGAAAGTAGACAAAAAAAAAAGGATTATGTAGGGAAAACAAATGAAAGACATTGTAAGCAAATGTTTTGCAGATATTTTAAGTATGAGCTTGCGACTTGAAAGATATACTGTACGTTCATTATAAACATTTCTTCATTATGTTGCTCAAAATGGAATTGGTGTTGCAAAATTAGAAGAATATAATTGATTAAAAGATGGTAAAAGTAATGTACTGTAATTTTGTATGGAACATAGACTGTATATAAAGATGGACAACGCGTCTCCATTTCCTCCCACTGTACAGAAGTGAAGCCAAATTATCCCGGATACGGGAGCTGCCATCTTGAGCTTTTGACGTCATTTGGAGCCAAAGTCTGCACAGTAGTGATCGGGGGGTGGAGCCGCGGTATCGAGGTCACCCGCTCCAACCAATCGCGAGCTGAGCACGGCCGCAGCTTGTCAGGAAGAGAGACTCACAGCTGTCAATCATGACGTCTAACCCCCTTTTACAGCATCAAATAACTAAATAAAACTAAACTTACCAGAAAAAGGAAGACTTGAACACACATCAGCGTTATCAGAACTACCTAAAATGAAAAGAAACCATCTTTGGGAAAAATTCATTGGACATGTACTTTGACTTTTTAGTTTGGTCCATGTCCCATCTGCTAACATGGAGGAGGCAGGGTTTATGACCTATACTGCAGCCAGCCACCAGGGGGCGATCCAGATATTTTAGCTTCACTTTTGGGGAGCTGTCATGTTGTCCATCTTTATATACAGTCTATGGTCTTGTGTGAGCAACTGTGAATTAAAAACAAAAATATGGTTCTCTCTCAAGGTTCCATGGTCGGGAGGAGGTCGTGTTGCTCTGGCTCTATCTATTTGCCGTCGAGAAGTGGTCGAGTTGCTCCGGCTCTATCTGGCATGGAGAGGAGGTCGTGTTGCTCTGCCTCTACCTGTTTGGCGCGGAGAGGAGGTCATGTTGCTCTGGCTCTACCTGTTTGGCGCGGAGAGGAGGTCGTGTTGCTCTGGCTCTATCTGTTTGGCAATGCCGGGAAGCTGCTTGACATCCTCCTGGATCCACCTTCTCACATATGTTCACATTATATGTATCAATTTTTGTCATATGGATTGTCTATGTTGTATTTTCATTATGTTGTTACTCTGCACACACAACATCTATTGCATGTCTGACCATCCTGGAAGGGGGATCCCTCCTCTGTTGCTCTTCCTGAGGTTTCTTCCATTTTTTCTTTTTTTCTCTGTTAAAAGGTTTTTTTTGGTGGGGAGTTTTTCTTTATCCGATGAGAGGGTCGTACTGTAAAGGACAGAGGGTGTCGTATCCTGTACAGATTGTAAAGCCCCCTGAGGCAAATTTGTGATTTTTGATTTGTGATGTTGGGCTTCACAAATGAAATTGACTTGACTTGACTATTGAACGTAATCATGAACCAGGAAGCATAAAGAGCATCACACGCTGCATAGGGAGGAGGTCGGGGTGTATAGGGTAGTGTCTAGAAGGTAACCCGCAAATTGCAAAAACTTCCAAAAACTTGCAAAAACTGTCGCAAGACTCGCTGCCTTAATCATTCACTCGCAAGAGTTTCACAATTTGCAATTTGTTACCTTCTAGACACGATCGGTGTATGGATGGGTCAAAAAACACCAGACTTTTGCCCAGGAGACCGGTGTCAACGTTGATTTATTTGCCACCTAAATTCCGTACTTAAGTTACGTCACTTCCGCATTTATTTTAATCCAAACCACGTCCTTTTCTCAAATCTAACTATGTTGTTTTGTTGCCTAACCCTAAGCAAGTCAATCTTTTCTTGAACCTAACAAAGTAGTTTGTCGCCTCAACCTAACCAAGTTGTTTCCTGTGAAGACGGAAATTTATTTTGAAAAGACTGTATGCAGGTAACAAGCGGAAATTGCCACATGTTGCTGGACATTCGTAGAAAAATGCATGAAAAATTAGGAATCATTTTTCGTAAGATATCATACGAACTGTTGAACGTTGCACAATGCTGCAGAACTTTCTACATACAAAGTCATGAACACACTACATCAGTGGGTGTTGAGCAGAAAAACAGCAGACAAGCAGCAACTTTGAGACAGCAAATTATAGACAAGAATGGGCTCTGTATTGGGATCAGAGGTATGATATCGAGGGATGGATACTTAAGGAGTTAGAAGGTGTGTCAAGGAGAGGAGGATGTGGAGAGAGAGGAAGGGATAGGACAGGAAGAGGTGTGGAGAGGAATGTGTATGGGCTCGACAGACAGAAGGATACGGTCATACTGACTGCAATGTGTGTCTCTTCCCATAGGAAAACAAACAAAGAGAAAACATCTAAAGTAGAGAGAGGTCGGATCAAGATGCATAAGACTTTTTGCTTGTATTATCTCACCAGTCATGCCACCACTTGGTTTTTGCTCATGTGGTTTCCTCTGCAAGCATGAAGCCCTTTGAATGAACTGCTTGCAGGCTCCGCTGGATGAGGGCAGCTTGCACATGCACAAGCAGAGTGACTGTTCCAGATAAAATGACAGCAGATCAGCCGGGTGGTCGAAACATAATTGACTCAGGCATTGAAGATGAATCACGGTGTTCAAACGGTCACACAAAGCGTTATCACTAATCAGTCCTTTTGGCCACGTGGATGTTGCTCTGGGCTTCTTGACAAACTCGCCCCAGAATGCATCATGAAAAGCAGAGAGATGATTAAAGGAGGAGAGATAAAGAGTGGAACTGAAAGAAAGACAAAAGAGAAACAATGTGAAGCTCTCATTGTGGTTAAAGCATTTCCTTTTTACCCAGCAAAGTACAAAGTGTGACGGTGGCAACATCAACAACAAAAAACAAATATAGAACATCAAGTATGTAGGCTTTCCTTCTTAACACAGTATTGATTAGGCAGCGAGATTGAATGCTTTATGACAGGTGTCAAAGTGTTATAACTGTAACGAATGTGGTGCGTGTGGAGGATTTTGTTGTGTAAGAGCAGGTTGTCATCAGCATAAAGCAGACAGAACACTGTGTTCAATGACACATGAAAATATTGTTGTTAGGGCTGGGCTGTCAGTTGATTAAAATATTAAATTGCGATTAATCACATGATTGTCCATAATTAATCTTGATTAATCGCAAATTAATCACACATTTTTTACCTGTTCAAAATGTACCTTAAAGGGAGATTTGTCAAGTATTAAATACTCTTATCAACATGGGAGTGGGACAATATTCTGCTTTATGCAAATGTATGTATATATTTATTATTGGAAATCAATTAACACAAAACAGTGACAAATATTGTACAGAAACCCTCACAGGTACTGCATTTAGCATAAAGAATATGCTCAAATCATAACATGGCAAACAGCAGCCCAACAGGCAACAACAGCTGTCAGTGTGTCAGTGTGCTGACTTGACTATGACTTGCCACAAACTGCATCATGAAAAGCAAAGAGATGATTAAAGGAGGAGAGATAAAGAGTGAAACTGGAAGAAAGACAAAAGAGAGACAATGTGAAGCTCTCATTATGGTTAAAGCATTTCCTTTTTACCCGGCAAAGCACAAAGTGTGACGGTGGCAACATCAACAACAAAAAACAAATATAGAACATCAATTATGTAGGCTTTCCTTCTTAACACGACTTCAGTCGGACATTTGGAAAAGTGGAAAAACTACTGATGAGTCACATGGATCCTATGGAAATATACCCATGACTTCTCTCCTCTGACACTACTTTGATAATACAGAAGAGTATTGATTAGGCAGCAAGATTGACTGCTTTGTGACAGGTGTCAAAGTGTTATAACTGTAACGAATGTGGTGCGTGTGGGAGGATTTTGTTGTGTAAGAGCAGGTTATCATCAGCATAAAGCAGACAGAACACTGTGTTCAATGACACATGAAAATATTGTTGTTAGGGCTGGGCTGTCAGTTGATTAAAATATTAAATTGCGATTAATCACATGATTGTCCATAATTAATCTTGATTAATCGCAAATTAATCACACATTTTTTACCTGTTCAAAATGTACCTTAAAGGGAGATTTGTCAAGTATTAAATACTCTTATCAACATGGGAGTGGGACAATATTCTGCTTTATGCAAATGTATGTATATATTTATTATTGGAAATCAATTAACACAAAACAGTGACAAATATTGTACAGAAACCCTCACAGGTACTGCATTTAGCATAAAGAATATGCTCAAATCATAACATGGCAAACAGCAGCCCAACAGGCAACAACAGCTGTCAGTGTGTCAGTGTGCTGACTTGACTATGACTTGCCACAAACTGCATCATGAAAAGCAAAGAGATGATTAAAGGAGGAGAGATAAAGAGTGAAACTGGAAGAAAGACAAAAGAGAGACAATGTGAAGCTCTCATTATGGTTAAAGCATTTCCTTTTTACCCGGCAAAGCACAAAGTGTGACGGTGGCAACATCAACAACAAAAAACAAATATAGAACATCAATTATGTAGGCTTTCCTTCTTAACACGACTTCAGTCGGACATTTGGAAAAGTGGAAAAACTACTGATGAGTCACATGGATCCTATGGAAATATACCCATGACTTCTCTCCTCTGACACTACTTTGATAATACAGAAGAGTATTGATTAGGCAGCAAGATTGACTGCTTTGTGACAGGTGTCAAAGTGTTATAACTGTAACGAATGTGGTGCGTGTGGGAGGATTTTGTTGTGTAAGAGCAGGTTATCATCAGCATAAAGCAGACAGAACACTGTGTTCAATGACACATGAAAATATTGTTGTTAGGGCTGGGCTGTCAGTTGATTAAAATATTAAATTGCGATTAATCACATGATTGTCCATAATTAATCTTGATTAATCACACATTTTTTACCTGTTCAAAATGTACCTTAAAGGGAGATTTGTCAAGTATTAAATACTCTTATCAACATGGGAGTGGGACAATATGCTGCTTTATGCAAATGTATGTATATATTTATTATTGGAAATCAATTAACAACACAAAACAATGACAAATATTGTGCAGAAACCCTCACAGGTATTGCATTTAGCATAAAGAATATGCTCAAATCATAACATGTCAAACTGCAGCCCAACAGGCAACAACAGCTGTCAGTGTGTCAGTGTGCTGTCTTAACTATGACTTACAACAAAATGCGTGTGATTATCATAAAGTGGGCATGTCTGTAAAGGGGAGACTCGTGGGTACCCAGAGAACCCATTTTCATTCATATATCTTGAGGTGAGAGGTCAAGGAACCCCATTGAAAATGGCCATGCCACTTTTTCCTTGTCAAAATTTAGTGTAAGTGTAAGTGTTACTTGGCCTCCTTCCCGACAAGCTAGTGTGACATGGTTGCCAATGGATTCCTTAGGTTTTCTAGTTTCATATGATGCCAGTATCTTCACTCTAGCTTTAAAACTTTTCCAGGTAACACTAAGCTTTCTGTAGTCCAACCCATGGATGTATTCCACTATTCCACCGTTGTCAAGATTTCAGAACGAGACTTCTCCTTGAGCGAGACTCTTTCCATAATGTCAGACACTTATAATAACAATCAGAGCCTGTCATGGCAAAAACAAGAACTTTTAGTGAACGACGGTGCCAGCTTGCCCCAATGGCACCATATTGCAGCCTGTGAGCAGCTGCTCTCCCTCAGTACTGGACCAATTTCAGAAATGGTTGTCCCTATTAGTCAGTTTTACTGATGTCTTTCCGTGCCGTCTAACCTGGACTCAACATAAAGTATTTGTTTATCTGTGTTTCCATACTTTTTAGTTGTTTTAACGGCGACTATAAATGCAACAGTGTCTTTTTATTGCAGTGTCTCAATGATATGTAATGAAGCATATGAGAATACATATAGTAGGGCATCAGTTTGATGTATGTTTTAAACTGTCCAACTGCAGCAGCAATAGTAGTAGCATCCAAAAATGGAAGTGTGTGGTTTTGAGCTGCATGTGAATGTTAAGTAGGGTGTTGCTGAATTAAGAGCTCAGAAAACCTTCCCTGAATAAATAAAGGTGAAAAAAGTAATGTTTCCCAGGGGGCACTTGGGGCTGTCTAGCTGTCAGTACACTGCAGACATGCAATACACACTAAAAGCCATTCCTCGTCCTCTGATAGGCTACTGTCCTGCTGTGATGTCACCAGGGCTTGCTTATAAGAAAGGGTGACGGGCTCAGCTGCTTCAAAAGGGCAAGAGTGGTTGAGGGCTGGGTGAGTGTGTTTATACATGTACGGGAAAGAGAGAGCGAGGTAGAGTGTGTGTGTGTTCATAACTCAGCAAAAGAGGAAGAGAGACCAAAAGCTGCTGACAAACACATTATAATGATACTTTGTGTTGTGGATTTAAATGCGTTTGGATGATCAAATCACTGGATTGTAAAGCACAGGACGGAGCCTGGAGGTAGGAAAGTAACTGTAATGTTAAGTCTGCTTTGTGTACATATACTTCATGCATACACTAATGAGTGCATGCATATATATTTATTTTAAAAACATCTACTCGTAATGACACCATGGCTATTTTAGGATTTTAGTGTCTATTATTAAAGCACTAAAAGGATTTTATTGTTAAATTAAATGATAGGGGATCAGCTCAATGTCATTAAAATATCAGCAAGTTTTTCTGGAGTTGCTAAAACATTTCTTATACATAGATATACTTTATTGATCCCAAATTTGGAAAGTATTGTGCTACAGCAGCAGGTAATCCAGACAATGCACAGGAACAGTACACAAAATGTACATATCAACACCAGAGAAATATATCCATAGAATACACGATATAAAGAATAGTGTAATACACTATAAATATACCCAACTACTACAACTAGCATAAAAAATATATAAGATATAAATAAAATATAAGATTAAAATATAAACATAGCACACCATACTATATACTGTACATTAGCAAAGTGTGCAAGTCACAGTGTTTTGTTGTAGTAAATATGCAAATGTTGATGTGCAAAATTCAACATATGCAAGATTGTTGCAGGAGCACGTATAGTTTTTCACTGTAAAAGCTTTTCTACCATATGGTCAGTCAATTTTGCGAATGCATTTAATGCACAACTCAAAACGTACCTTAAAGGCAGATTTGTCATGTATTTAATACTCTTTTTATCATATTATCATAAAGTGGGCATGTCTGTAAAGTGGAGACTCGTGGGTACCCATGAGGTCTGAGGTCAAGAGACCCCTTTGAAAATGGCAATGTTTTTCCTCACCAAAATTTGACAAAGTATGACCTGGTTGGTACCAAAGGATTCTTTCGGTTTTTCTAGTTTCATTTGATGCCAGTATCTTCACCGTAGCTTTAAAACTGAGCCTGCTACAACTTAAAACTCGCAAGTTGCATTAATGCGTTAGAGAAAAAAGTAGCGTTAAAACAAAATTTCTGCTAATTTAGGTTTGGTCAGAGGAATAAAGAAAAGTCGGAGAAACAAAGAAAAGATTATCAGAATGATGCTATTAATAAGCATCATTTTGATTATCTTTTCTTTATTCTAACAGCTTCCACAAGAATAAAACCTCTGACCAAACCTAAATTAGCTGAAATAAGTCGAGTTTTTTTAGTGTTAGTGTCTCAGATTCGGCGAATACAAACTAGCTTTCATCTTTAACATATAGTTTATTTTATCAGGACAGCAAAATGTTTTATGGCTCAGTGTGTGTATACGAAGGCATCTCTCCTCACTCACAGTTTGGTCTGCTGTCATCAGTTTATTCTACTACAACTCTGCAAAAGCTGGGTGTTCTGTGCATTTTTGTGTTTGCACATGCACTTGTGCCTGTGTGTTTGTGCATGCGCTATTGTGTGCATTTTTGTGTGTTAAAGTGCTTAATATAATCATTTCCATCAAGACGTGTCTCTGCCTAAATATTGGGATATTCATGTCACAGTAAATCTTTTGTGTTTGGCCGCAGAGAGCTGGTCAAGTTCCTTTGTGTGTGTGTGTGTGTGTGTGTGTGTGTGTGTGTGTGTGTGTAGCTGTTTAAACAGCTCAGGCAGAGTGAGCAGAGCCTCTTTCACAAGCTTTACTATGAATTAGTTCCAAGTATCCGCCCAGATTATTGATCTCATCAGTGGGGGGAGGGTCCGTTACAAGGTCAACAGTGTAAAAGGTGGCAGTGTAAAAGGTGGGCGCCACCTTTTACACTGCAGCCTCAAGCTCCATGAAGAAAGCAACAAGTGCACTGGGCATTTTTACAAACATGAATAAAAGATGAAATGATTCCTTTGGTTATGTTTAGCCTAGTTTTGGTTTACGTGCGGTGCATTATTATCCGTCAGCAGCACACTGTGCTGTGCTGCATTCATTACCCTTGAAACAGGTTTCTAAGTATCAGTAATGAAAGATGGATTTTCATAACGAGTCAATATTCCAGAAAATCCATCAGTCTCTGGCACCTCTAGATTCTCTAAATGGAAATGTGTTTAGACATTTTAAGAATGATGACAAATGTTCACATAAACTGGCTGCTGTGGACCACAGACAGTATGATTGACGGCGTGCTAACCGTGATACTTAAAGGTGCTACATTTGATATCCACAGCATTAATATAGCTGCAACCAACTATTTGTTATGTAAAGATATAGAGGATTATTATATGGCTTTGTTGAATACTCAATTCTGGTTGGTCAATCACGGTGTTAATTCTTTACAGCAGACCGTTACTATGGAAAACAGACCGTTGCTATGGGCACAGTTCTGATGTCAGACTCTGGCGGACCGTTTTGTGTCAAATTATTTATTTCTTAACTAAGTAGCCGTGTAATAAGCGGGATAATGTACAGCTAGCGGGTCATTGTTGTGAAATAAACCTCTTCAGGGTGACACAAGACCCTGACGTGAAGCCCTCCACTTCTCTGCTTCTCCGCTTGTGCTGCATCGCCCTGTCGGGGTTTAATGACTGACTCGCTGTACATTATCCCTCACACACTGTCTACCTGAGCAGAGAATGAAGTCACTCTCCCTCTGTGTGTGTTGTAATCCGAGCTTCTCCTTGCTTTGTTGACATCGTCGGGCCAGCCGCGCATGCTTTTAGTGCATGTTAGCGTGCCCCACTGGCTAACTCGCCATGTTGAGAGCCATTGAGAGGCAATAGAAATCTTGTATTTAGCACCTTTAATATGCGCTGCGCTACTACAGTAATGTAATGACACTGTAAGGCTTTTACTTAGAGCAGCAATTTATTCCAAAATGATTGTCATAAGAAAAATAATCCTGTCATGGTCCACCCTGGTAATTTTGAAATGCGTCCCAAAATTCAACACTTTGCTCATTGACCATAGTGGAACTGGGTAAACACTAGTGAATCAATGCGTCTCTTTGCAGCTGCCGTTAATATGTGTCGTGAGTGTTTGGATTGTGTTGGAATAAAGCCAACGTACATATAAATCCAGGTGCGCACGCACACGGAAAATCCAGTTAACCAAACAGCCTCTGGAGGTAGTCAGAGGTGCTTTAAAAGACATAAACCATACATGCTGCTCCCTTTTATAAGAGCGACACAGGAATAAATACACTATGAAACAAACAGGTGGCATGCAGCTCAGATAATAGACAGCTACTGAATACCGCTACTGTTCTATAAGACATATTATCATCCTAAAGCTTTTAATTTACAGTACTTATCCCCTGGCCATCAAGATGAATGCCTCATGTCTTGTTTTCTACACATGCTGTGTAACATTACTATGAGTAATAGATATATGTATAAATATATGCCTTGTGATCCAGTCCAGGCAGGGGAGTCGATTTGTGCTGCTACATCCATTCATAACATATAGTTTGTATTCTTCTCACTGCAATATATGTCAAACTCACCCATAACAATTTGGTAGAATAAGAGTGTTTATGCACTGCATGCCTGTGCTATTAGTATACTTCTTTTAAAGTATACTTTCAGTTTACACTTTATGTACTTATCAAAGATGTACCTCAGAACGTAATACCGCTGCAACAAGTCACCTTTTAGCACCTGCATGAAACGCACCGGGCTTTCTATTAACTACAATGTAAACCCATCTACCGCAACAGTAAACGTGAGCGAAAAGAGGGTGGATGGGTCCAACAAACACAGGGCTTTCATCCAGGAGACTGCTGTTTGTGTCCCGTGCATCACGTTTCACTTTCACATCACAATCAGCTGTTCGTTTGTGGGCTGTGTTCACAATGTCACGTCACATTTTCACTGTAGAAACAAAGTAATTTCAAGCCCAACCATGTTGTTTTTTCCTAAAACTAGGTGGTTTTGTTGCTTAACCCTAAGGAAGTGTTTTTTTCGTTTACTTCACAACATTAAGCACATGCTTAGCATCAGTATGTGACGAGTTGGGATGAGAACGTGTTGCTACATCATAGCGGGACAAAATGCTGATTTGACATACAAGTTAACACTGGGGGGGACTCAAAGACTCAAAGGCATGCAGACCGCTGAACTCGTGATAACACCAAAGGAATATCTGTGAACGAGCATACATGTTCATCAACTCAACAAGAAAGGAGACTCTCACCAGCTGACCTTTGACCCCTTTGAAAGTCTTTTTTCATCTCAAAAGACTGCTCCAATTTAGTATGTCTTCAGCAGAAATAATCATCCAAATAGTGTAACTCTATTTAGATCTGTGTCACATCACACACGGTCTCCGAGGAGCAACAGAACACGAGCAGAAACATGCAAGAACTCTCTGATGATCTAAATAAAGACTCAAAACCTGAACTGGATCCTACAACACTTGAGCTGTCTTAATCCATTATGAACAAAGCTGTGTTGTTGTGTGTTGGTCTGACTGTAGATCATGGAACAGGCGAGTGCTGTCTCAGCACTGGCTAACCAATCACAGAACAGCAACACGTCCCTGGTCCCTGATTGGCAAGTGAGGACTTCGGAGTACAGCGATGTAGAGCTCGTGCTGCTGGGTGCTGCGATGGCTATTCTGGTTCTGGCCATAGTTTTTGGTAAGTTACAAAACTTTCAATCAGTTGATGTTTTGTTGATTGGACGATCAGAACTAAAGTTTTTTTTAGTTACGTTACTCTGAATCTTCTCTCCTGTCCAGGTAACGTGCTGGTGATTACAGCCATCCTGCGGTTCCAGCGGCTCCAGACGGTCACCAACTTCTTCATCGCCTCGCTGGCGGTGGCCGACCTCATCATGGGTTTGGTCGTGGTCCCCTTCGGCTCCAGCTACATCCTGCTGGGAACTTGGCAGTTTGGAAACTTCATGTGTGAATTCTGGACAGCAGCTGACGTGCTGTGTGTGACAGCCAGCATCGAAACGCTGTGTGGGATCGCTCTGGACCGCTACCTCGCCATTACCTCGCCGCTACGCTACCCAACGCTACTCACCAGGTATATGACTGAGACATTTTGGTTTGGCTGTGTGGAGGTGGAAGTAGAACAATTATCTAAGTTTAGAAAGGTCCAATCAAAAGTGATTTTGTGACTAAATATGCAACACTAACCCCTTTAGATGTATCATTTGTACGCCATGTAGTCTGTACTGACTGCAATGTAAATGCATCCATGTAAATATATACGCTCAGAGCTAGTGACGTAGAATAAAAAGTGAGATAGGCCGCTTATGGTGGGTGGGAGGTGAAGTGGATTGGTCCAGCAAATATAGGACTTTCAACCAGGTGACCGCTGTTTTGTTTTGTAAGCTACGTCAGTGACATTTGTCACATGTTTTTTAGTGACGTTTGTGATGTATTTTCCACACGTCTGTTACGTTGTTTTCATACGTACAAGTTTACGCACTTATTTTAAGCCAGACCATGTTGTTTTTCCTAAACCTAAATGGTTTTGTTGCCTCAACCTAAGTGTGAACGTTACCATAGTTTTGTTGTGTGGTGTACACACGAAAAACTGCGTACAAATGACACACGAAAAGCCTAAAATATGTCCCCATGACCCGCGTAATGTCCTTTCGTGCTACTTATACGCCTTCCCATGAGATCAGGTTGGCACCAGCAATAAATTGCCTCAAGTGATACACACTAGTCAGCGTGGTTTAGAAGATCACAAGACGTGATCTCTGGTTCTGCTGCATTATTTTTTTTTATTATCCATCATGAATCCGACTTATAGGAGTGCAATGAGGATGTGGCTAAGTTATACGTTTGTTAATGAACAAATCATGCTGCTTTTAGAGCACCTTTATTACACTTATGGACAACCAACATAATATTAAATCAATATCGCTCACTTGTCTGTCTGTGTTTTCACTCACCCGTTTACAATATTCTTCCCTCTCATGTGTCCTGCTGTTGACCAGGGGTCGGGCCTTTGCCGTGGTCCTCGGCGTTTGGGCAGTGGCTTCCCTCATCTCCTTCCTGCCCATCCATCTGAAGTTGTGGGTGTCAACTGATGAGGAAGCTCTCCGGTGCTTGGCCGACGAGTACTGCTGCGATTTCAACACCAGCGTGGCGTACGCAGTGTCTTCCTCGATCGTGTCCTTCTATCTGCCGCTTGTGGTAATGATCTTCCTGTACAGCCGGGTCTTCCAGGAGGCTCAGAAACAGCTGGAGAAGATCAGAGGGAGGGAGAGGCACTTCTATAACTTGCACTGCACTGCACAGATGACTCATCCAGATGATAGTCCAGCTATGAGTAGACTGGCAGGAACTGAGGCGGGAGAACAAGCAGGGGAGGACAGACTAAACATGCAGACAACAGGAGATACTGTTAAGGAGTTTGGAGAAAACAGAGCAAGGACAGAGAAAGGAGAAGGAAAACACTCTGCCGCAAGGCGTCTTAAGTTCTGTCTGAAGGAGCACAAGGCTGTGAAAACTCTGGGGATCATCATGGGAACCTTCACGCTGTGTTGGCTACCCTTCTTCATCCTCAACATCCTCGTGACCTTCCTCAACTTGGGTGACATTAAGCTGCTCTTCAGACTCCTCAACTGGCTCGGATACTCCAACTCGGCCTTCAACCCGCTCATCTACTGCCGCAGCCCCGACTTCAGGCACGCCTTTCAGGAGATACTCTGTCTGAGGGTCAAAGGGGGCAGCCGGGGAGGGAGGAGAGGATGGAGATGGTGCCGGGACAGAGACTGTTACTCCAAGCCCCCAGGTAGAACGAACAGGAGCTCAGAGCTGAATGGTGTCAGGGGGTTGGACGTTCAGCAGAGGTCAGGCTGGAAGGGCAGTTTGGAGAGCTCTATTCAGGACAGCTCGCTGACTCTGGCTCCTTCGACAGAGCAGGTTTTAGACGTAGCTCCTGGTTCCCTGTCACACAGCTCTGCTAATGGGAGCTGTAAGGACAATCTGGCCTCTATTGCTTGACCAATAAATTTACCTTGTGCATAGTCGTGCTGTGAGCATCGATTTGATGGAGCTCAAGATGTTTGTTTTGGGTCGATTGGTGGTACAGCTAATATTCTGTGTATTTCAGTCAATGTTACAGTTGTGGTCACTGTTTTCCTAAAACAGCCACTGTACACAAGTAAACCATGCTCAGCAGTATTTGTCAGCATCAAAAAAGGTCTGACTTGAACCTTTAAAGGAACAGTGTGTAGGATTTCGGGGGATCTATTAGCAGAAATGGAATATAATATTCATGACTATGTTTTCATTAGTGTGTAATCACCTGAAACTAAGAATCGTTGGGTTTTCGTTAGCTTAGAATGAGTCCTTCATAGAGCGGGTCCTCTTCATGGAGTCCGCCATGTTGCTCCGCCATGTTTCTACAGTAGCCCAGAACGGACAAACCAAACACTGGCTCTAGAGAGAGCCTTTCATGTGTTTACGTTACCCGAAGGCCACCATAGTTCTCCGACACGCTTGTGAAACTGCGGTAATACGAAACCACAGTTTTACACTTGGCGGCTCACATTACCACAGTCTTGGAAAGGAAGGAGTGCTCGAGCGGAGGGGTACTCAGTTGGTTGCAATCTGCAACCACACCACTAGACGCCGCCAAATCCTATACACTGCACCTTTACATGAATTTTCAAGACATCATAACGCAACTTACTGAGGCACATTAAGGCTGAATTACTGCTGAGCACAATACAAAAATAATGAAAACTGCATTAGCAAAGTGAAACTAAACATTATGAGCTTCACCAAATTGGTGCTAATATTGGAAGATGTGTTTACCCCCTGTTTTTACCAAATGGATAACAGAAAAGTTGATGTTATAATGGACTGCCTTTGAAATACTTACTACTGAAATACAGGACAAATAGGAGTACAATATTGAAGGACAATTCTGCTGTTACATGTTAAAGTTTAACGACTGCTCGATAATGAGTTCCAAAATGCTCCTTTATTGAAAGCAGACAAAAAAGAAAATCAAGACTTTGCTGTTTCTAAGAAGTGTTAAAAAATTAGCCACTGGTAGAAAGGTTGCTGGTTTAAATTCCTCTTGCACACTGTCAGGTTCCTCACAACTACAGTTAAAGGGATTTGGGTGTTTTGAAGTGTGCACCAACCATCATATGCTGTAGGTAATACACTGACTATGGATAAGTGCCTCATACAACCCCACTTCAAAACACCCAAACTATACCTTTAAAGCGCCATTATGCAAATATATTGTTGCACCAACTGCTTACCACCACTGTATTCAGTATCTAACAACATCTACTATGGGTATCATAGTAGTTGTAGCAGTGTTTTGCTCAAAAAGAGTTTTTACAATTGGAACAGTTAAAACAGTGTGAGTGTTTTAATCATTGTGTTTTCATACCAGGACCCTGACTGATGATTTTCTACATGAACCCACCACATCTGCAGTGCTAATTATCTTGTTTGCCAGCAACAAAGCTGCACATCCAGCCAAGGCCATGAAGCAGAGATTAAAAAATATATTTGTTTGCCCTGCAGCTAAACAGTCTTATTTGAAACAGAGGGCCTCATTTGAGGCTCACTTATAATAACCTCCTTAGATATTTGTTTTTCATTCCTTCCTCATAAACCTCACAGCTGGTCCAAAATCATGTACCGGTGTATCTCAGATAAACATCTGCGACCCAAACTTGTGACTTTCATAACTTTCTCTCTTTGTGTTCTCTCATCACGTATTTGCTGGAACCATTTTCCCTCTCTACTCACTCTTTCCCTTTATCTGCTTCTGTCTGCTTTAGTGCTCTAAAAACATTGTAATCTGTCTGACGGAGCTGGGGAGATCATTTTCAAGCACTGGGATCTGTTTTCATAACACTGTCTGTGACACTGCAAAAAGATTACACATATTCTAAGTGTTTACTTTTTACATTACTCAGTGTTACGGCCTCTCAAACAACCAAAGGCTCTGGAGAGACCGAAGCATATAAAAGGACGCCAAGAGACAGTTTATTTTAAATCAAGACAAAAGTAACTATCAAAAAATTTAACTGAGCAAACAAAAAGGTTGGAGATCCCGGTTAAATGAACAAAAGAAGGAAAGTCGCTGGGCCAGCCACGCACACATTTTGAAAATAATCTCCCCAGCCCTACTTTTCTATGTATAATTATTTAATTTGTGTGTAAAATTACACCTGAACAAGGTGAGGGTCAATTGTGTGAAGTAAATCTGATGTGCACGTGTCTGTCTGTATGTTTTGTGTACTTGTGATGTGATTATAAGCCATTTGTGCATTTTAAAGCTTGAAACATGCCAATGAATGTTTGTGATTTACTGTAATGTGTATGAGACGTGGATTAACCAACAGTTGGAAAATAATTGTTTTATTATTTCAACTTCAATAATGTATCTGGTTCTCAAAAAAAGAACAAAAGAGTTGCTATAATGTGTATCATGTCTGATAATACATGTGGAGTTTAAAGGGGTTTTTTTTTGTTGTTGTTATTTTTCAACCTGGACCTCGTTTTCCTGTGTTTCTAATAGGGACAACAATTTCTGAAATTAGTGCTGTGTTGAGGGAGAACGCTGTGGATGGGCCCAACAAACAACAGACCTTTAACCAGAAGCTTGTTGTTGACTTCTTTTTTTTTTTGCAAGTTACGTTAGTGACGTCTGTCATGTGATGTCTGTGACGTGTTTTTTATTGACGTTTGTGACGTGTTTTCCGTAGTTGTTTCCGTACGATTTACTTAGTTTACTTACTTATTTGAAGCCCAACCATGACGTATTTCCCTTAACCTAACTAAGTGGTTTTCTTGCCTGAACCTAAGTTGCCTAAACCGATCTAAACAATCTGTGGA
Source organism: Sebastiscus albofasciatus (assembly GCA_916701655.1). NCBI lineage: Eukaryota > Metazoa > Chordata > Actinopteri > Perciformes > Sebastidae > Sebastiscus > Sebastiscus albofasciatus. The sequence continues at coordinate 71,120 of CAKAOI010046454.1, read as the reverse complement.
TGTTTGCGTGGTGTGCAAATGACACGTGAAAAGCGGCAAACAAATGACCCACAAAAATGCTAAAATGCGTACTCGTGACACGTGGGATGTTCATGTAATGTCGTGGTGTTTATACACCTTTCTGTGAAACCCGGGTTGGGCAGTTACAGCGTTCTCCTTAAATACTGGACCGATTTCAAAAATTCTTGTCCCTATTTGTCAGTTATACACAAAAACAGGTTGAAAAATACCAAAGTTGCCCTTTAAGCAGCACTGAAAGACGAGTATACACTCATAAAAAAACGTATGTGTCAATTTATATTATATATTTACGTGTATGTCTCGGGACACTGAGACAGATCTGACACTTTTCAGGTGTGTAGCTTTTTAACCAGAGGAGCGGATTCTACTTTCTACCTCCACCAGACTCACGTGAATGTCATCTCATCTCGGTAAATATTTATTCATACATGTAAACTGTTCAATGTTTTTGTGCAGTAAAAAGAAGGAAGTTTGACATTGTGTTGTTTGAATCTGTTGCTTAGCTATGTGTGTGTGTGTGTGTGTGTGTGTGTGTGTGATCACAAGAGATGGGCCTTCAACAAGAGAGAGACAGAGAAGAGAGATAAGAGAAAGAGGACAAATAAGGTTAAAATGAGCTAAATATTCTTCACAGCTTGCTTTCTAGGAAACAACCCGGGGGATTTCGGGTTATTTGGGAAAAACAAGCATGCTCATTTTTATGATCTGTTGTCAATAAAATGATACATCTTATATTTTTCAAATTACCAGTAAATCCATGAGATTTTGATGCCTCACACAGATGCCCTTCTTGTGAAAAACAGCAGTGCGCACAGTTTGTTAGACTGGATATTAATCTAATCCTTCCTTTAAACACTGCCAGCTACTGCATTTCAATTTGTCATTTTAGCATTGGCACTCACTGACAGTCCATAATGTAAATTGTGATTTAAAGTGGCCAGATGGGCTAAAAAGCAAAACCACAAGCGTGCTGTTGACCAAGCATGGGCATTCATCCAAAAAATCCAATAATCTAATTTTCATAAGGCATATAACAAGTTACTATAAGTCTGTCAATTTTGAAAAAAATGTTCCTCAAAAGGCTCTTTGTCAACAAATAAAATGAGATCAGGAAATGTGATTCTTTTTGGCCTGCAGCTTTAACCTTTTGTAACTAAGCCCATGGGACAGAGGCTTTTTGTGCTTATTCAGTCATCCAAGTTATTCATGGAGACGCTGCTTGCCTGTTTGCATTCAAGTTAAAGTGTACGTGTGCGGGTGTGTGTGTGTGTGTTTGTCTGTGTGTACGAGGCATGACGTACAGTGACAGGTGCAGGCGGTCACAGCAGTTACAGTATCAGCTGCTGCAGAGGAAATACAATCAGCTATACTGCGTCGATTCACACACAGTTTTACAGTTCGATGGGAAGCTCACTATGTGTGTGTCTGTGAATGTGACCCGTTTCCATGGAACATATTTCCAATTTCAGTGTGTAAAGGTTAATGTGCCTAACATGCATGTGATTTTGTAGTGTGTCATTAGCTGTATCTATTTGTGTCCTCTTTTTCTGTGTTTGTTTTTCGTATTAAAACCTGCGAATGGATCGTTTTTTGAATGTTAACAAGTGTTGTGTCTTTTGTTAACTTGACACCAAGCACTTTTACCGATGTCTGTTGCACCTGAGAGTGTACCTGACACGTGCCGAGTAAACATATACATCACTGCATCAAGATGATGCCTCGAAAAAGAGATTTTAATCTCAAGGGACTTCCTGGTTAAATAAAAAAATAAATAAATGTGTCAACCACTTGAGGTCCATGAATCAAACATTTTCATCTGGTGTTACGTTACTCTTTCAATTTGTGCTGAAAGCGGTGATTTGATTACACAGAATATTCATTCTTAGTACCGAGTGTTTAATTTGAGGAACCATTTTCTCTGAAGACAGCCTGGTATAATGAATCTCAATGTTCTAATGTTTTATTAGATTTTAACACGTGGATATTAATAACAGGCACCATTTTTTCTCTCTGTGCACATATCTGTTTACTTCTCTACCCCTTAACATTTGATCTAATTAAAGAATGAAAATAATAAAATAATACGTACATTGCAACAGCATTTTTATGTTAAATAGGCCTACTTTTGATTTGACTTTTAATCCTCAGGAAAGAAAATTTAATAATTCGCCCCTCTGGCATGAACTGTGTGAATCTCTGGTATAAACTATTATTCATCAGTTTTTATTGATTCATTAAATCTTTGCGACTTCTTTCTCTTAGTACTCTCCATTTCTCTCTCCGTCTCTCACTCACTGAAGGTTTTTTCAGACACAATGCCATTGCACTCTGAAACACATAATTAGCAGTGGTTTGCACCACGCCACAATGGCTTTTCACTGCCTCCAGCAAAGCCCAACTTTGGCAATGCACACTGTGATGTGCGGTGAGTGCAGCTCAAACCGCGTTAAGTCGATCACAAGTGTAAATATAGGATATATCTATGGTTGCGAGCAGCTCTCTTCAGCCAGGAAACAACATTTGGTGTAGCTCTCGAGTGGAAACAGTAGGGCTTATATACGCTGTACAGTGCAAGGAACAGGTTGAGATAACGAAAAGGAAAAAAGATGTGAGAATCGGGAGAAAAACGGGTTAAATGTGACCCCGGGAGGAAATCGGGAGTGGGCAATGAAAAACGTGAGTCTCTTGGGAGAATCAGGAGGGTTGGCAAATATGACGGCGTCATCAGCTGTAACCGCCGTATGAGCGCAGAGCGGCGGCCGCGAACTAGCCAGTGGGGCACGAACATGCACTCATGTCAACAAAGCACGGAGAAGCTCGGATTACATCACACACTGAGGGAGAGCGACTTCATTCTCTGCTCTGGTAGACATTACTCCACTATATAGCAAATAGTTGTTTGCTGCTATATCAATGCTCTGAATATCATATGGAGCACCTTTAAGTTCATAGTGTTTTGCACATTTTTGCACTAAATCAACTGAGAAACGGACCGACTGAAAGAGACATGCTTTAAATGTTTCACATCCTGCCCTCACAAGCTGTCAAACAGTATGGGTGTGTCTGTGTTTTATCCTGTTACGAGGTGTCAACTGGCAAAGCTGACAACGGGCAATTGTATATATCCTGCGTGATCACTTACCCACACAGGCATTTACATGCGAGATTACAGACACGCGTACATGCACACACACCCCTGTTGACAGGCAGATTCAATTTAATCCCTGTAGATCAAAACAGAGACCCTGTGGGCTGCGGCTCAGGCCTCTGTACACAGTACACAGGGCTGGAGGTATGCCCTCTACATAAACACACGCACACACACACACACACACACTCTCCTTCTGTCTCTCGAATACCTGTAAAAAGACATGCAGTTACATCCATATGCACACGTGTACGCATGCTCACTCATGTCATACGTGCAATCACATGCAAGCACACGTTACTACGCTGGCTATGCAGACTATGCAGCAGAATATACGTGCACAGATACACAATGTCCTGAATGTGTGTGAGAGAGAGATGTGCCAAGTGTATCTTGTGATCACAGAGAGTTTATAGATGGTGAGCGTGTGTTGCTGCCTGAACCGAAGCCTAACATCTCCTGCCAAAAAGCAAGAAAGACAGTGAGATCCGACAGATATATTCCGTTTGCGCGTTTGTCCTTCTGTTGGCGTCACACTCGTACAAACATGCCACATTTCTCTGAACATGGAATGAAACCCAAACCCTGTATACTGTATCTAAAAGGTGGATGTGGGGCTTTGCAACACTAAAATACAGCGATCCTTCTCAAATGTCAACATGCACGGTATCTCTAGTTGCAACACATTCATGTCTAAATATAATTTTTTCTTCAATGGGAGGTTTAATCACAAAGAGGAGATGCAGATAGACGGGAAGAGACTATTAAATACAGCACTAGAGTTTCATTGACACTAAATATAGCAATGAACATTTCTAAGTGAGCATTTCCTCTTTTTTTATAGAATGTATGCATCCGTCTGTGCACATGTGTGGCCATGGATGACAGATCTTCTACAGACTTCTACTGTTTTCGTGCTCAGGTGGAGGCATTTGAGACACTGACAGATACAGGCAAACACACACAAAGCATCATAGAAATACAGACAAACTAATTTAAAATCTATAGTCTATATAGTTACAGTAATAATCAACATATTCAGCAAAGTTTTGGTTGTTCATTCAAGTTTTGCACATCGGTTTACCTTGAGAATGAATAAAAGAAATAATGAACGAACTATCATTACCAGAGCAAAGAATTGAAACAGGACACAGATTCAAACACAGAGGTGCATCACCTTTGACTGATTCATACTCGTGCACCATAGGTGGCAGGTAATTAAGGCTAGGGTATAGACTGTATAAGAAGTAGACGTAGTCACTGTGACGTCACCCATTGGTGTGTGGACTGCCGTTTTGAAGCCTTGAGTTTGTCATTTTGGCTGTCGCCATCTTGTTTTTTTGCAACCAGAAGTGACACGATAGGATGCAGCTAAGTAGTAAGACATTTTCAGGTGACCAGAAAGGTTATAATTAACTTTCATGAACTGAAAACACACTGTGAAAGGGTTAAAGTTGTAAGACGAAAAGACGGACAACTCCCAGACCGGACAACGCCGTGGTAGCGACCTGTGAATCACAAGGTAGCCACGCCCTAAAGCATCCCCTGCTTTATGGTCTATTTGACTCTAAATGGGACCATAATTTACTAAATGAACATCATGCTGTATTGAAGAAGACTTGAAACTATACAATCTGACTTCTTTTTGCAACCAGAGGAGTCGCCCCCTGCTGGCTATTAGAAAGAATGCAAGTTTAAGGCACTTCCGCATTGGCTTCACTTCTCATACCCAGAAGTTGCCCGCTGGGCTAGGGTAGGCTATGCTTTCCCAAAAGTGTCCACAATTGTGCCAACCTGGGTTATCAATATAAGATTATTTATTTAATGCGGTAAACCGGTCAATTAAAACTTGTGAGACCATTTTTATCTACTAATGTAGGCTAACAAAGCCTGTCTTTCACTCTCACCAAATAGGTTATGGTAGTATCATACAGTCAATCTCTGTTTTGTCAGGTCAGAAGTTATTAATGACAATGAAAAATATAGATTGATAGTGCAAAACATTTGAATTTGAGATTCGAATATAATAATGTTGATGTTAGCTAGCAGTGTTTTCCATTGAAAATGATGTGCTGCTTGTTTGTTGCTATTTTGGGAATAAATAACCAACACACTTTTACTCTGGACTGCATGCTCCACTGGACAGCAAGTAGGTAGTCTGTGAGTGGAAAGAAAGAGAGTGGCCCATCTCAGTCTGCCCTGCCTGAATAGCTAGTTTTTGGGAAACACAAATGGTTGTTTTAATCTTTTAGCAGATTCATGCCCACTGCACATCACATCAGGTTTATTAAAAAAGCTCTTTAAGATCCCTGTGACTCTCAGACTAAAGGCCACATTGGTTCATGGACATGAAGCAGCCTACTGTACACATGATAATCCCTCTCTTGTTATACCGTAGCTGCTGCTGTCAGGCTCGACATACATGAGAGAATTCCTGACCGTAAGTGGGGTCAAATAACGCAGAAAGGATAGATTAGCTTTCGCAAAACTCAAAGTGCTGTTGTGTTTTCAAACCCAGCAATAGTTTCAGATTAAAACTTGCTTCTTTTACTCATGAAAACCAGGAATTACATCAAACAAGCACACACGTCAGTTATGGGAACAAACACAACACCGTATCCAACCACAACATGACTCAACACTACACCCATCGGTCCTGGTAGCTTTGGTCTATAAATAAGGCCTCTCTTATCTTGCTCACACGTCATTCTGTGCTGGCACATTGAACCAGGAGACTACCAGTAAATGAGACCTTTGATCACTCAGGGGTTTTTGTGGAAGTGGGGGAGCGGCAGGTACTTTTATTTTACACTTAAAGCTCATTTAAACACTACCACGTTTAACATGTTAATAAATGAGTTTTAAAGGTGCTGGAAGGTGGATTATTTATTCTTTTTACCTTTGGACAGAGCCAAAAGTGAAGCCAAAACATCTCAATCGCCCCCTGGTGGCTGGCTGCAGTATAGGTCATAAATCCCGCCTCCTCCATGTTAGTGGATGGGACTAAAAAGTCAAAGTACACATCATATATTTTTTTCCCCAAAGATGGTTTCTGTCATTTTAGGTAGTTCTTATCACACTGTTGTTTGTACAAGTGTTCATTTGGAAGTGGAAGAAGGGGAGATGCGTCGTCCATCTTTATATACAGTCTGTGAGCCAGACAAGCTGTTTCCCCCTGCTTCCAGTCTTTATACCTAGTCCTGGCTGTAGCTTCTCATCTAACCCGAGAAAGTGAATAAATGTGGAACCATTCTAAGATAGACAGATGGATGGTAAACACGGAGAACAGTGAAGGTGAAGCGTGTCGGAGACACCTACGCTGGGATACACCATATCTTACACACTATATGCTCAGACTCAGCACCTAGTTTGGTGCTTCTCCAGGTTGTGTGTGAACAAGCTGTGAGCTGTCATATAGTGAACACACCACAGACTATATACAGTCTATGGTACAAACACAGACAGAACCTGCAGATACTTACGGCTGTTCAGAAGTAGAGATTAAACCCCAAGAAGTCCTTGTAGCCTACTACACAAAACCCTTACATCAACCATCACACTAAGGGGAGCCCCACTCATCCTGTGGATGGTATCTGGGGCCTTGGTGGTATTCTAGGATCTGAAAGTCAAACAGTCCTCAGCTTCGGTCGTTGAGCGTCCTATACCCTCTGTATAGATTAACTTGACAGATCCATATGTTACCGAGGCGAGCTCATCACCAGTGAGCCTCCTCAACTCAGTGAGGAGAACTATAAACAAGACCTTTTGACAGTATTTTGATTATATATGTTATATAATGTGTTTTGTCATCATATCATAACAAATTTATGGAGGCCACGAAGTACCAAATGTTATTTTTTCTTTCTAAATCTTGTAAAATGTACGTAATAATTTGACTTTGGGGGACCATGTATGACTCTATTAGAGCCATTTATGTTTTTTAAAACATGTTCAAGGAGCTGGTAACTACATTAACAAGAAAAAAAATAACAATAAAGATGTCAATTTGCTGCCAATTTGTCCCAGTGGCCAACCGAAGTACTGTAACATAAAAAAATCCCCTTCTCCACAACAGAAATATTTTTCCCATGCATGTATAAAGAAAACTGGATACAGCATTGGAGGTGGGTTCCCATTCATTCCTATGAGAGCTGCTCAGTGGCGCATTAAGTCAAAATGGCCGGAATATCATCGGATCATCCGATGATCCTCCACATCCATTGCGCAGTAGCGTTTCCTTTAACTCTGCCTCTCAGCCCTTGGTCCAGCCTCGGTCTGGGTCTGATTCACATGAACAGAGGAAATTAACTCTATTAGTGCATTTCACAACTTTTAGGACCTAATTATTTTATACTGGGAAGTTGATTTATCTAAAAAAAAAAATCATCCGCTGAGTCTCTTTCCCAATGTAAGTCTATGGGGAAAAGTATTTTTGGGCCCAATGACATCACGTTGACGGACACGGAAGTTGTAGTACCGCCGTTTAGCCACTATGAAAATTTGCTTTAAAGCAAATTTGCTTGTTTTAGACCACTATCATGAAAGAAACGTCTGTAAAACTTTTGACAGGACACTTGGAAGTGCAATCAAGGTCAAATATTACTATTTCTGTTTGTTTTATGAATTTTTAATCCATGAAAGTTTGATATTCCTAAAACTTCCCCAGAGTCCGGAAAAGCGCATTTTAATGTGTGTGACGTCATCTCAATATAAAGTATGTGAACCGAGAATACATGGTGTCACTACATGGCATTGTGGGTTTTGAGGTTGCCACTTCTGCTCACTTTTCAGCAAAGAGCACATTGTTGAAGAGGTAACAGATATTTGAGTGTGTGTGTGTGAGTGTGTGTGAGTGTGTATACATGTCTGTACTTCCTTGAAATGGAACCTGGCTATTTCCTGAGTGTGTGTCCGTAGCTTCTAACAGGTTTGTAGTTCACCGACGCTGCCAACACTGCGACATATGGCGTCACACCAGCTGACTGGGCAGCCTTGGCAACGGGCTGCATGTGTGTGTATATGCATATTCATATGTGTGTGCAACCGTGTGTATGCATATTTGCAGCTTGTGACTATGAATGTGTTTGTGTTAGTAGCCACAGTGTGTGTTTGTGTGTCTATGGTACAGTTCCAGGTCAGCACAGGAAGTTAAATATTCCTGATCGTCCTGCTGTCTGTCTGTATTGTCCCGCTGTCCCGTTTGGCGAGCACTGTTGGCGGTGCGTGTCGTCCACCATCCAGCAGAGACCTGACCTGCAACCAAACGGTGAACTTCATACAGTGATTGAATGCAACTACTGAATATCAAACATTTGACACCACTGTGAGTTTGAAAAGAGTGCCACCTCAAGATTCACTTAATTCCCCCCCAATACAAACTAAATGATACAAAAGCACTAAATCCTGAGTGTACAGCACTAAAGGGAGGCTCACTTTAACAAGAAAATAAAATTTTAACTACCAATTTTTTAGTTTTCAACATTTTTCTTGCACGGAAGAAATAAAAAATGAACAGCCCGTTCTCACAAAAAGGCGAATGAATGACACGATAATGCGCGAGGCATTTAGCATCCGATAAGAACGCCTTTCTTGCTTTTGGCATGTCATTTGTACACCATGTAGTCTGTACTGACTGCAATGGAAACGCATCCACGTAAATATGCTACAATCAGAGCTAGTGGCATAATATAAAAAGTGAGAAATGACGGGTCCAACAAACACTGGACTTTTGACCAGGAGTCCGGTGTTCGAGACCAGTGTTTTGTTTTATAACTGACGTTAGTGACGTGTTTTTTAAGTGGCGTTTGTGACAAGTTTTCCGTACTTATCTTACTCAATTTACGTACTTATTTTAAGCCCAACCATGACATTTTTTCCAAAGCCTAACTAAGGCCCTGATTACACAGAGACACGTTGCTAAAACACGTCGCCTGCAGAAACATTGTTTTCCTACCGTATGGCAATCCTGCCGTGCGCTACTCTCTGGCACCGTTCTTTGCATTTTTTTTCTTGCGTTTTTTTCCACATTTTCCCATTAATCACATTTGATCGCCTGGTTAAGCACACGGCCCCGCTCCACATGCGCATCAGCTGTTTTGCCCGACGCCTTTTGCCAATAAAGGGGCCTTTTAGAAGCGGCTACGCCCGTGTCTCTGTCTGATCGGGGCGTAAGAGGTTTTGTTGCCTAAAACAGTGGACGTTACCATAGTTTTGTTACATGGTGTAAAATGACACACGAAAAGTGGCGTACAAATGACACACGAAAAGTGTTTCCTGTTGGCATTCTAAGAAATCCTATCACTGCTCGTTAACAGCAACAGATTACATCACATCAGGCCAGATTAGATCTAATTAGATCCTCACTCAAGACGCTTTCTTTCTTAGCCAGGCAGACAGAGCGCCACACCGACAAAGTGAAGAGAGATACAGCCACTTCACAGCGGCTGTCTGAGGGCTGTCGTTACTCCTGTCGTTTCATCGTGACTTTTATTATCCAATCATGCCAGGATGCATTAGGAGACAACTGTGATACAAAAATCGAATTTGAGTCACGCTGCTGCCGAACGATCAAAACAACACATGTAGGTGTCTCAGGCTCACTTTGTGATCCCATTTCTGTGTTCCCTGCAGCTAATCCAGCTGCAGACAGCATGTAAACATACATAGGGAGAGAAATAAAGCAGAAAGGGCACACGGGAGATGTGTTGTAGCCGTGCATAGACACGTTCAGGCCTTGTGTGAATCAGATTTCTGAAAAAAGTACACTGGAATTGAAAGGTCAAGACCTCCATCTACCAGTCAGTAAAATACCTATTTAATCCTTCTCTTGTCAAACAGGAGAGTCTGCTGGTTTATTTCATTATGCTGCTAATTGTGCTTTCAGCTCTGCCAAAGCCTGCTGGATTTTTCCACATCCAAACTGCACTGCTCATTACAGAGGAAACGTGGAGACACAAAAACAAGTAAGTGGAAATGTTGTGATGTTGTACTCAAGGAAGGAAAACTCAGGATGATGCTTGCATTTTTACCCCCTGACCTTTCATAGAATAATATAAATGCAGTATATGCAACTCTTCACCCTGTCCTCCTGCTGTGCCTGAAGCTCTGCTGATCATGAGGGTAACTGCAGTAAAAGTTAAGCAACCACACAAACAAATGACCAAAGTAAAAGTCTATTATAACTCTGAACAGCCAAACTGTGTGTCCTCGTAGAACCCTTCACAGTTCATTCCACCTTCTGCATTTCACACTGTAGCTTCTGATGTTTATCACATATTAACATTTTATCTGACAAACTGAAATATCACCAACAGCCTAAAGCAGTGAAAATTAAAGTCAAAATCTATTTCATAGTCTTAGATCATAATCTTATTTATATAAATGTGGATTTAGTTGTTTACTGACTGTGTAATATTGCTTCAAACTGAGGTCATGTTATAATGGAAGCTTTTCTTTAAAGTTACTGTGAGGATCTTTTAACAGGTTATGAAAGAGTCTCATCTGACAACACATTCTCCTCCCAACACGTCATATACTGAGGCTTTGTCAGACCCTTCGGTGTCACTTTTCGGTCGCAGAAAACAATAATGTTGTGAATTAAACAAAAACACTTGCTTAGGTTTAGGTAACAAAACCACTATAGTTATGTTTAGGAAAAAAACAACATGGTTGGGTTGAAAATTACTAAGTTTTTACAGTGTAAATGTGATGTGTGGTGAACACGGGATACAAACAAACAGCTGATTGCAACATGAAAGTGAAACTTAACGCACAGGACACGAACAGCGGTCTCCTGGATGAAAGCCTTGTGTTTGTTGGACCCATCCTCCTCCACTCCTGCCCGCCTTGTTTGTGTCTTTTTGCTCTTTAAACTACGGCACCATCGCACTTTCCCTGAGCGTTTACTGTTGCTGCGGATGGGTTTACATTGTAGTTATTGGAAAGGCTGGTGCGTCTCATACCGGCGCTAAAGGGTGCCTTGTGCGGCGGTATCACACGCTGTGACAAAACATCGGTATTTGACACCTAAAGGGACTCGGGTGCTCGGAAACATTACTCTTTTTGTCCACAGGGACCGCCTAAATCGACACAAAGTTCCTCATTGTAGCTCAAAAGAAAATGGCAGTGGCAGTGAAGTTCTTGATATTTGGAATATAAATATATATTGAAAGGATGTTAAAATGGAGACTGGTATTCTCCTCTGGCAGTCAGGCTCTGTCTCGTTTTTTTCTATGTTTTCTACTTTTTACTGACAAGTCTTTGTTGGGCATTTTGTATTTATTTAGGGACCGTTTTGGTCATGGGCCAAGTCAGAGTTTAGATTTTTCCCATTTTGGTCACAAATGTTGTGGAAGAAAACAAAACCTGCACAATAATTTACAACAGCTATTTCACTGTTGACTTCACTCCTTGAAATACTTTGCCGTCCTAAATCACCAGCCAGAACAGTGAAGTTATGTAACAGGACATCAGTAACACACTGGTTGTGAAGATGCCCGTACAGTAGTGTAATGTATTGAGTGTAAAGGTTTACATCAAGAGAGATTAAAGCTGTGTTTATAGAGTAAATGGAGCACATACGTAGAGAAGGTGGTGTGAGACACATCATGGTGGACAGACTAATCCCCCTTATGACTGAGCTTTACCATAACAAGACAGGTCTGTGTGTGTGGGCTTTGTGTGTGACTCACTCAGAACAAAGAACAGGAGAGAACGACTCTGGAATGATAAGATATACGAAAGCCACCGCTACCGCGGCAGTAATGCCCAAAATTAGTAAAAGGGGGTCAGCTCGACCATCTACCTCTCTCTCTCTCTCTCTCTCTCTCTCTCTTAAAACTGAGTCAATCACATTTCAGCTGCAGTAATTATGGTAAATTTACAGTTTAATTACAGTTGTGTTGATGTATAAATACTGAGGTTCTCCAAAGTGGACGTCTGTTATGGTCTCATGACTGAGGGCTACCGTCTACTTGTTGATGATAATACTGATAACGTATAGGGCAAGAGTCTCATAAAGCATCCATTATGTTACAGTACACCATCTAGAGAAAGAGCACAATAAACCCATTGAGTTCCTCTGCTTTTTATGGTGCTGCAGCCTGAGTTCAAAGTAGTGTGCAACCTCAACGCAGAAGAGCCTTAAACTTGCATTCTTTCTAATAGCCAGCAGGGGGCGACTCCTCTGGTTGCATAAAGAAGTCTGATTGTATAGAAGTCTATGAGAAGATGAGCTTACTTCTCACTTGATTTATTACCTCAGTAAACATTGTAAACATGAATTTATGGTCTCAACCTCTAGTTTCAAGTCTTCTTCAATACAGCATGATGTTCATTTACTAAATTATGGTCCCATTTAGAGTCAAATAGACCATAAAGCAGGGGATGCTTTAGTTCATATGAACGCCCCCCCTCTTGTGGTATTCACGATAAGTATTCTCATTAAGTGAAAAGTTTCTGAAAGCTCCGAGTTCACGAGATGTGACGTGTTTGTTGACATCGTCAGAAATGGCCATGGAAGGTAATTTTTCTGTGCATAATATGTTAATATATTGTAAGTATAGTCTTTTATTGGTTTTCTTTAAATTTTTATAATATGTCTGAGGAAAATGTTGATATTCCCAACGGCCTCATCTTTTTCCTCTGTCATTATGTCTTTGCATTTCCTGCATTATGTTACCCGCTTGCTAGCTTGCTAAATTCTTAGCCTCTGTGGCTTCTAGATGCCGACCTTAAAGTTAATATTGCCGTTGCTTAGCAGCCGTGTTCTCGCGACTTAACCACTTGAATGCCAAGCATATTGTGTACACGACTTCCCATGTTGTAAAAACACAAGCTTTCAACTGAAGGCATCAATAGCTCCAACCTCTTGTGTCATTTCTGGTTGCAAAAAACGACTGAAACCAAGATGGCGGTGGCCAAAATGCCAAACTCAAGGCTTTAAAACTGCAGTCCACAAACCAACGCGTGACGTCACGGTAACTACGTCCACTTCTTATATACAGTATGTGGTTCAAAGCGGATTATAGTTTAGATCCCTGACAGCACTTCACACAAAGAAACAGTGATTTATAAAGATAAAATTGTCTTACAAATTCAGCTGTTTAAATACTTTGCAGGAATAAATATAGCTTTGATTCATCTGGGTCAGATTAGCCCATTTGGATTTTAGGATAATAGGATCATTGCTAATAAATTGGTCTAAATGCAAAAGGGGGTGTCCATGAACATCTCTTCATCTCAGTGAATAGCCTTTAGATTTTCAAAGGGATTCAAGTCTGGGCTCGGACTCAAGGCCTTTAACATTCTTGTTCAGGAGCCAGTCAATTGTTGAGCTGCTTGGATGCCGAGGTCATTGTAATGTTAGTTCGTAAAGTTTTGCTGCAGAGATTCAAAAGCAGGCTCTCCTCAAAAGGCGCCTTGCATTTGGTTTCAGTCATTGTCCCCCCGTGAGCTTAAAATTACCCTCGTATCTGCAGCCAAAAAGGTGAGATGCTGCTGCTCCCATGATGCTTCACTGTGTTAGATGGTCATTTCAGCCAAACACACTGCATCGCTGTGTTTAGCAGCGTTCAATATCTAACCACCACACATTTTTACTTCATGCTCTCAGTCTTCCACATGTCTTGGAAGCAAACCTTCCATCCACATCTGCTATTGGAGCCATCTAACTGTCACATTTGCATCTTCTAATGATGTTGCCACCTGTGTTCTTGTTAAGTCCCAGAAGTTCATATTGATATTTTTCCACAAAACAAAACAGTGTGTGCCAGAAAATAAAAAAGAGGACTTAATGCATCTGTGCACAGATGCTAGGAATTAGCCATAAATGGTCCCTCAATGCACTAGGGATGCAAAACAGAACCATGAGAAACTGAACCATTTAATGACATACAAACTGAACCATGGGCTTGATGAACCGTTGCACCACTATTAAATACAGGCCTGCTAATTATTTTTTCGTGTCTATGTACACAAATCAAATGGATTAAATTTTGTGACTATTTCACAAACTGCCATGTGTTATTTTTGTTTAGTAGGTAGCACAATAACTACAGAAGAATAGATGTCTAGGGTTAAAAATAAAGCAAAACAGACGGGTAAAGGCAGAAATAAGTGGCCAAGTGCTGAATGCCACTTTTAGCCTCAGGGTCAACTTGACCTGAATTTCTTACAACCTGTCTTCACTTGCTCCTCTCTGATTTTCAGTCTTTTTTATCTTCTTATTCCCTCATTGGCTTTTGTCCCCTGTCTCCAGTTGCAGTTTGCTCTGACCAAGTGGGTATAATTGTAAATCAATGACACAGACAATCAAGTGAGTGCCGTCTGCCAGCCTCTTTTACACACAGCTGGATGTGAATGATTCTAGAAGACCAGTCTCTCCTCTCATCATCAAATATATAGGTCTGGGTTGCGGGGGTAGCAGTAAATCAATGGATCCTATCTTCAACACAGATTGGGCAGTTGTACATCTTCAAATGGCCTGACTATAGGGGCCGCAGCATCAGATAGATAATAGGGAAGATGTGAGGCTGAAGACTTTGGACCAGCACTAGAGCGAGGCAATTAAAGAATAAATCAATGACAAGCCTATTAACCCCTGTGTCAACTGCTCTACTGGCTGGATGAAAGAGGAGAAAAGAACATAGGAGAAGAAAGGGCGTAGATAGTGAAAGAAGATAAAAGATTAGAGAAATGCCAGATAAATAAGAGTTGACTTCAAAAGTCAGTGAAAAGCAAAGACTGCTGAAAAAGGAAGCGGGCCAGCGTGAACAACCAGTGTGGCTATTTTCTGATGTTTTCCATCACATGCATCATTTCCATATTGTTGTTTTTTGCTTAACTGTGTGTGAGTGGTGCAAAATACATCACAGAAATGGTACAGTAGAAGGTCGACATCAGACATGACACCAGATGAGAAAGTGCTGATAGGGCCACAGGGTTTAAAGGAGCAATATGTAGTACTGGCAGCTAGTGTTTAAAATGGGTACTGCAGTCTGCTCCTCCGGTGTTAGGGATAGGGTGACCAGAGGCCTGTACTATGAAGCGAGTTCAACATACCCAGGGTATCTTCTCGTTATCTGGCTTAACTAACCCTAACAAACGAGATCCCACTAAGCGGTCTTACGACAGTGGTTATCAATCTGGCTATAAGTGTGTTCACATGAAAGGTTCGCTGTTTGCAGCATCTGACCAATCACAGACATGGACAAGACTACTGTCAGCAGGAAGAGCAAATTATAATAGACAAATACGAAGAAGCTAAACACATAATCCAGACTAAAAGTAACACAGTTGAAGCTGCCAAATGCAGGAAGAACAGCTGGTAAAAAGAAAGAATTGCTGATGTGTGAATGCGTAAATTAACAGATTTATTAATTTAATGTAATACTCAAAAGTCAGATATAGTCGTGTAGATGGGGCAGTGATATTATAAAAAGCTTTCAGAATAGTATTGATATATATATATATATATAGCACCTTTCAAGAAACCCAAGGATGCTTTACAAAGAGGGCACACAAAATCATACTAATCGACAAACATGCTCCTTGTCCTACGTTTGGTTTTTGGGATCTGGTCACCCTACTTAGGGATGGGCGATACCACACTTTTTTCAATTCGATGCGATAGCAATCATCTCTTAAATTGGTATGTGATTTTTTTTTTTTTTTAAATAATGGTAATTTTTAGAAGAAAAAAACAACAGATCATTACACTTAAGGGCAAATCACATTTACATTCAGTTTATTTATATTAGCCTACTATATTTTACATTTTATTTATTTTTATATTTTAGCCCTATATTTTTATACACTATTTTATTTCTTAGATTCTCATTTTGCTTCAATTTGCGTAATTTTCCTTTTTTTTATAGCCTGCATATTTAATGAGCATTATTGGAGGGAGTCTGTGAGCCAAGATTTTCATTACCAACGACTGCTTCACTGTTAATTGTTGTGCACATGATCATAAAGAACTTGAAACTCATGTAGCATAACAACCAAATTTAAAATGAGATTGTGATGATGATGTTTAGGAATTTAAGGTAAACTGACAGACACCTACTACCTGTACCTGGATATGTTTACCTCTCCTGCAACGTCTTTTGTCAGACAGAAGAGGGTGCACCGTGACTTGGCTGTATGGTCGTCTGCTTGTTTTTGTTCGGCCTTCATGTAACTTTCAGGGTGTGTTGTTTTTAAATGTAGGGTGCTCGTGATGCTGTTGTGTGCCACTTTCTTGTCACAAATACTGCATCTTATTGGGGAAAAAATGTTCATCCATGCATCCAAACCATTGACTTTGTGGAATCATCTCAGTGCTTTAACACTAATGAAAGGAAAACATGCAAAGTCTCTCATCAGAGCTTATGAAGAACTGAACATATATGATGATGACCCCTAGAGCTACTATGCATGAGTACAGTCTTATTATTTATTTATTTATTCATGCATTTCTTTTTTGTTCCTTTAATTATTTTCTACCCTCTTTTATTTTTGTTATTATATTATTTTATATAATTTAAGTTATGAAGGACAGATGGAAATTACAAAGGAGAACATACTGACTGTAGCACTGTTGTTGTTGGAGAAGCCAGTATTTCAATTCAGCATGTTTCCTTAATCTCTGATGACATATCATGGTCATATTATGATGTATTACAATAAATATATTACATATTGGTTCTTTAATGTACAAACACTTCAGCACTATGACAGGCGCAATGTGTTTTATTCACTTTCAAAAACTGCAAGAGCCAAAAAGAACTGGAGGAGCTACTGCTGGAAAACCATTGAGGGCCTTTAATTATACTTAATCTGAGAACATAGATGCTCCTGACCTTTAGCCTGCACTACTCACTCTCTCTGACACACAAACACACACACACACACACACACACACACACGTAGATATGTTGGTTCAGACTCTCTGGCTTCATCTACTGACTGAGCCAAATACAAGCTAAATATTCTTCTGTAGTGCTGCAAACATCAGGCAATCAGTGACTGACTGATCACACTAAAAAAGTAAAAGTTGCACCTTGGTATTGACGATAACGGTGATATCTAAAAATGAAATATTGATATCATGTTAATAATACATACATGATAATATCTTGTATATAATCCAGTGCCTCTTAAATCATTTTATACAGTTATATGGTTACAGGCTCTCTCTTTGCCAAAACAAAAGACAAAACACACAACAAACAAAGTTAAAGATGAATTTTACTTAAAGCATCATTTGTAATTATTTCAAATTTTCCATAGATATCGCAATTATATCGTTATTGTGAATTCTTTGGGCCACAACGATGTGTCGTGTAGTGAAAATCTGATATCATGACAGCTCTAGTTGCATCACACAAACACATTTCATCATTCACATCATACGGCATAAGGCAATGTGTTCATATTCGTGTTCATAACATACAAGGACATTTGCAGGAATCCATGCAATCACTGAAAAAATGTCCTTTTACTTCCTTGTTCAATATACATAATATTTACTGTAACAGGTTGTATGCACATACAGATGTTTTCAACCAGTCTGTGAGTCGAATTGGATCAAATTGGACTGTTGAACTAAAATGAGTTTGACACCCCTGGTCTACAGTCTTGAGTGTCTTATAACTGACATCAAACTCACTGAGACACGTTTTGTGTGTTACGGACATTAAATAATCTTGATATTATAGCTATTTGTTATTTAATTTGATTGTAGGATAAAACAAAGTCACTAGAGGTCACTGTAAATCTCAGAAATGAACCCGTCACACTTTCCATGTCTGTTTAGTCAACAGCCTATTCTTGCCTTGAACAGTGTGGGTGCTATTTCACAGCTTACTGTGAACGCTACAGTGAACAAACAGCAGTACGTCTCTAAACGGCTTTAATTGGAACCATACAACCACATGTTTTTACAAGTTTTAAGTTCCCTTGTAACCTTTTTAGGACGTGCCCATAACAATGTGGGTTTGAGATGCTTTAAAGCCTCAGTAATCTCTATTTAAACCCACTGCTCTGTCCCAAAAAAGAGCAACTGAAATCCTTCCCTCAGGCGACACACAGTAGCACCTCCTGAACAAAACATCCTGATATGAGCGCCGATGTTCAATCACTTGCGTCATGAAGAGGAGTCTTATGTAGAGGAGATAATACAGAAGATTGTGCTGAGTCTCCTGCTGTGACCTTGATCACAGAACATGTCAAGTGTGTGCTGAGTAACCAGTTACATCATATTACGTCATGCACACAATCAGGAAAGAGTTTCCAAGGAAGCTCACTTCTGCATAAACATGTCTTCTTTCAGGTCCCAGCAATGGGAAATAGTTGTAATTCCAGACAGCTTTGTTGTAAAATTACCCTCGCTATCCCGTTGCTTTTGTGTGTGTGTGTGAACACGTGAGTGACCATGTGTGTGAATGTGTGTGCGTGTGAACATGTGAGTGACCTAGTGTGTGAATTTGTGAGTGCCAGTGTTTCAAATTACACCCAAGTCTCTTTAGGACAGTCCTAAAGATAGTGAGGCAGGCAGGAGTGTGTCCATCTGGTGTAACGTTGCAGCATTCGGGTGCAGAAATAGAGCGAGTAGAACCGCTCTGACAGAGAAGAGAACAACAGAACAGAATAGAGGTGAAAAGGAGATAATAGATTAGAATAGGTAGCAATGACTTAATTTCACTCTGATTAGCCTATTCAACTGTATGTTAAAACCTTCAAACTGACAGAAAAGTTCCATTTTAAAATTAAAATAAATATAAATATTGATAAATAATAAATAAATAATAAATAACTTTTTATAAAATAAAAAGAGAAAGAGAAAAGTTTAAAAAAAATCCATTCTGTAAGACTAAAATAGAATAGAATGGATATAGCAAAATTTCACTCTGTGTTGTAGCCTAACATCTGATTTTTATCTGTAAAAATAAACAAATACATATAAATTGTGTGCTTGTTTGAATCAACAATAATCTCTGCAGTGAGCCCTACTATGCATTAGAGAACAGAATCAATTTCACTCTCTGTTGTGAGATCTGATCAACCTATGCAACAAAGATGTGTGTTTAAACCAAAAACCTACCGATAGCAGCCAAAAATAGCAAGAAAGACCACAATATAAATAAATAAATAAATAAAAGAAGTACATTTCACCCTGTGTTGTAAAATCAGATTTTTATCTGCAAAAAAATAAAATAAATGTAAAGTCTAACCACTGTAATTCTAATATGCATGATAGAATATAACAGAACAATAACACTATTTCACTCACTAAAAGAAGCGCTCTCTACAAGATAGACTTAAATAGAATATAATCTGAATAGTATAGTAAAATCAGATTTTTATCCGCAAAAATAAATACATATAAATTGTGTGCTTGTTTGAATCTTCAACCTACATAATCTAACCACTGAAACCCTACTATGCATGAGATACAGTATAAGATTTCACTCTCTGTTGTGAAATCTGATCAACCTATGCAACAAATGTGTGTTAAAACCTAAAAACTACTGATAGACTGTAATAAAAAGCCTCTCTGCAAGAAAGACTACAATAGAAGAGAATAGTTTGCACAATAACTACATTTCACTTCACCTTGTAAAATCAGATTTTTATCTGCAAAAAAAATTTAATAAATCTAAGCAAGATTAAGTCTAAATCTAAAGTGTAACCACTGAAACCCTGCTATGTGTGAGAGAATGTAATAGAGTAGAACAACAACAGAATTTCACTCATTAATAAAAAGTTGTCTCTGCAAGATTTACTAAAATAGAATAGGATCTTATTAGTAAAGTAAAATCAGATTTTTTTCTGCAAAAAAATAAAAAAATACATATAAATTGTGTTTGTTTGAATCAACAACCTACATAATCTAACCACTGAACCCTACTATGCATTAGAGAATAGAATACAATAGAATATATATTCACTCTCTGATCAACCTATGCAACGAACATTAAAACCTAAAAACTACTAATAATGTAACATAATGAAATATAATATAATATAATATAATAAGTATAGTAAAAAAGCTCAGTGGGAAAGACTACAATAGAATAAAATAGGTTGCACATTAACTATGTGGGTTCTAAAAAATCTAAATTGTGTACTTGTTTGAATCAACAACCAACACAATCTAACCACTGAAACCCTGCTATGCATGAGAGAATAGTATAATAGTACAATCTCTGTTGCAAAATCTGATCAACCAATGCAACAAATATATGTATATTTGTATGTAGTAGGCAAAAAGTTTTTGGCTTCATTGAGAAAAAAATTCCATAATAACCTTTCAGCATATTGTAATTCAAGTGTTCTGAGAGTAAACTAGACTTCTGCACCTCCTCATGGCTCTGTTTTCAGGCTTTTAAAAAATCTAGCCTGTGACGGGAGACTTTGGCCAATCACAGGTCATTTCAGAGAGAGAGAGAGCGTTCCTATTGGCTGTGCTCCGGCTGGTCAGCGGTGCTTGGTATTTCCTCAACTGATCTCAACATTTGCTGCTGGGTCAGAAAATGTTCTCATTTTACAGCTAAACAGTACACTACAAGGTGATTCTGAAAACATCTGAGGTGAGAAATAGGCATTACAGTAACAGTGATTCATATTTGATCAGCGCTGCCTAGTTTGACCGGTTTGATTGGAGTTCATGAGTGATTGACAGCTGCTCAGAGAGGGCAAGGCTCCAGATCAGCTCTTACTGCTTGTTTTCTGTGACATCTTGCATGATGCCATTATGGGAGCACCGGAGGACACAAAGGCACATGATTTTTTCTAACAGATTACCTGTCTCATGCACTAATGTCAGGGTATATCCTCATCCTCCCTCGGCACAACACAAAGCGCCTGGGTCAGTCCTTCATACTGGTAGCCATCAGGCTCCACAACCAAGGCTGACCCCCATATGAGAACTATGAGGACTTTAAGACCTTTAAACATGCACTATCTGCTTTTAAACATACACTATCTGCCATTAAACATGCACTATCTGCAACCATCTTGGACTCTAACTACTGGCGCACTTTACACTTACTTAACACTATGCATCCTATATACACCACTTTATAGACTGCACATATGTGCATATTACATTTATTAATTGTACATAGTACATTTATTTATTGACAGACTGTACACACTGTGTTCACCCATTCACTCTGTATCTTTTATATCTCTATTTATTGTTTTTATAATTTTTGTATACCTTTATACCTCTCCTGTGTTTCACTCTGTTTGCTGATGTTGCTGCTTTGACACCTGAATTTCCCTCCGGGGATTAATAAAGGTTCATCTTATTCTATCTTATCTTATCTTATCTTATAGTGACCGTTTTATAAAGATAAAGTAATTTGATGTTTATTCTTTCTGCAGGACAGAAAACAGCTTTTCTGCACACACAAAAAAACATAATGTGTCAAAAACATTATCATCAAGTCTAAAAGCAAAACATTTGCAGCCCCCAAAGGAGACAACAGCATCCCCCCTTTTTTTTTGTTACAGAGCACTTCTTCCTTTGTTCTCTCTCCTCTCCTCTCTCCTCTCTCCTTCTCGGTCACCTTGCCTCTCTTCCTCCCCACCACAGATGAAGAAGAGGAGGAGGAGGAGGATGCCTGCTGCTGCGCCCTGCCAATGCTGAGAGGAAGAGGGGAGGAGGAAGGAAACGAGGAGAGAAGGGAAGGAGAGAGAGAGAGAAGAGAGAGAGAGAAAGAGAGAGAGAGAGAGGGGGGCTAGTGGATGTAGCTCTAGCTGTGGGCCGGGGGGTGAGCTACCTAGCCCGGGCTGCTCTGCTGAAACATCCATGGGTGGCTGTGTCGGGAGCCACCACGACTCCTCCGGCAGCTTGAACGAGAACTCGGACGGCACTGGAGGTAACTCACCGGGTGTTTTAGTGCTTACAATCTGGGGCTTTATTATTAGTAGGGGGGCTTCCTGTGCATGTTGTCCTGTTCTGGAGGTCTGCTTTCCTTTCCTTTATATACCCGAGCCAGACAGACCTAGGGTATCCCCCTCCGCACAGCACAGCAGGGCCTTTCTTGACGAGAGAAAAAGATGCCTGCTCGCTACTTTGTTAATAAACTGGGGGTTTTATTTCCTGTAGCGACGCCGCCTCCCTTTTGTTCTTTTGCTTTTTTGGCTGAGCTAACCTGCTACAATGTAGCACAGTTAGCCTGCTAGCTTTTCATGCATAACAAATATGGGTCACAGACGGCAGAGGCATGCAATGCAAGGGGAGTGATCCAGTCTGATTTCAATTATGTGCTGTACTGTTATCTCTCATGCAAGATGCACTTTATCGTTAAGTGTTTTTTTATTGACTGTGTTTTGTATAAGTGAGTTAGGGCATGTTTAGTGCTGGAAAGTGTTGGGGATGTGTCAAAAAACTTAAAGGCTGCTTTAGCTTTATGATAAAGGAAGTGTGTTTTTAATTGTGAACAAGGCCCGAGAGCAATACGCACCATGCTGTCCATCCACTGTGCACCGCAACTGTATTTATTGAGCAATAAACAGTAGTGCATGCAATACCTAAGGTTATGGAGGCAGGATACTATACCCTAACTCAAAAATATTTAGGGTACACTATTTTTTTTTTTTTTTATCAGTAGTTATTTTCTGTTGATACTATATCTTGGATGACTGGTTAAAAGCATTAAAAAATGCATGAAGTCTGGTGTAAGCTGGTTCAAAAACTGGCATATGGAAGGGGAGTGATCCAGTCTGATTTCAATTATGTCCTGTACTGTTATCCTGATGCAAGCTGCACTTTATCGTTAATGCTTTTTTTTATTGACTGTGTTTTGAATAAGAGAGTTAGGGCATGTTTAGTGCTGGAAAGTGTTGGGTAGGTGTCAACAACTTAAAGGCTGCTTCAGATTTATGATAAAGGAAGTGTGTTTTTAATTGTGAACAAGGCCCGAGAGCAATACGCACCATGCTGTCCATCCACTGTGCACTGCAATAGATTAGGTTTATTGTATTTGTTGAGCAATAAACAGTAGTGCATGCAATACCTTTTTAAGGTTATGGAGCAGGATATTACCCTAAGTAAAAAATATTTAGGGTACACTATTTTTTTACCAGTAGTTATTTTCTGTTGGGACTATAACCTGGATGACTGGTGAATAAAACCATTAAAAGATGCATGAAGTCTGGTGTATGCAGGTTCAAAAACTGGCATGGTGTTCTGTTGATAGTATCAACAAAACACTATGCCAGTTTTTGAACCTGCGTACAACAAATTTAATGATTTTTTCTGATGGTTTTAAATGTCATCCAAGTTATAGTATCAACTGCAACTGCAAAAAAAAAATGCATTCAATTTGGTGTACGATGGTTCAAAAACTGGCATAGTGTTCTGTTGATACTATAACTTGAATGACTTTTTATAACCATCAAAAAATGCATTAAGTCTGATGAACACTGGTTCAAAAACTTGCATAGTGTTCTCGATACTATAACGTGGAGGACTGTTTAAAACCATCAAAAAATGCATTAAGTTTGGTGTACGTAGGTTCAAAAACAGAGGAGACACTGACAGGGTACATATGGCTATGACAGGCACAAGCGTCTGATATTAGATTACATTAATCTTTCGTAGAGTTGTCTTATCAAGCTGAGGTGCTGTAGACAACTTTGTACCGTAGTTTCCTGCTTGTCTGGTCTGAAAAGGACTTCCACTGACTGGCCAGTAAGTTATTTTAATCACAGGTTGGGAGATAGAGCTGGTTTTGGGGGGCAGGGACTGAGCACTTACTGATGCTGAGATATAGCCTGGTTTCCTTAATGTCTTCTTTTTTGACTCAACATCCGGCTATCTTTCAGACTTCCTGGACGTCTAGATGTCACGTAAACAGGTTGCAGAGAACCCAGCTTTATCTGTGTGTAGTAACAAGAAGCTGTGTAGTGTTAAAACAGATGCAGACAAGCAGCTGTTACTTGACACCTTGCTTGATGAGGACAGAGACAAGGCGATTAGACCCGATCACATGTAAATGTATCTGTTTTCACCAAAGCAGATGTTATAGCTAGGTTTACCTAGTTCAAACGTGGTGATATTTTAGTATAAAACCATCTATTACCGGCCCACATACATCCCTGAGGATTTCTGGGGAATTCCTGAAAGACGGGCAGGTAGGCTCGTGTTTTTAAAGGTAAATTATGAGCAGATGGATGAGCTGGAAAGTAAGCTAATGCAGAAGTATGAGCAAGTAGTCAAGTTGGTACATAACATACAAGTACATACACATGAATTCAGGCAGGTAGTTCTGGCAGAACACTATTATTAAACTGCATGCAGAACATTTTTAATGTACATATTCTGTTTTCATTAGAGTCAATGTGAGCTGCTGATGATGTTTTATTTACATAACCACATGTGTAGTTAATGGTGTTTGTATACGTCATTATTTGTTCAAGTTAACTGCTGCAACGTCTACATTTCCGCACAGGCACAACTGAGGTTTTGTCCTATTTTGTCAACCAAGGACCTCATTGTCCCTCAATTACAGTTTTTTTTGCAATTGCCGAGACACAAAAACGGGTACTTGTGGCACAGTTGTTGAAACCACTAAGTCATGCAGCCATCTATTGACCAGCTAAACCATAGGCTCGTTGTCTGCTTTACGCTAAGATTGAAATTCTAAAAACACACTTTTTGGAACTAACTACACATGGCGATCTACATTAGACACATCATTCAGAACTGTGTTGTTTGGTAAACACTGGCAGTGAAATACCTACACTCGATTATCAATCACCTGCACCCAGAATGCATCGGTAACCAATTAGATCACTCAGAAATCAGAGCTTGAACACTATAAACAGGATTCAGGTTTGCTCTTGGATGTGTGCAACAATAGAGGGCAATTTTGGGGAGAAAGTTAGAGGAAGTAATTGCAACATACTGTATTTTGTTTACAGTACAACACAGCAACTATGTTCATGTCATCTTCAGTTAAAGTGATCGTCTCTGATACTGTTACGAGTATTGAGAATAAAACAAATGTGTTTGTTTCCCCGTTGCATTTGTGTTCATAGTCTATATTTACAGCATGCTGCAAATGAAAATGCCAAAGACTCTAGATAAGTGTTTTATACTTAGCACATCAGTCATCTCAGTGTGCAGTCGGCATGTGGAAAGAGCTTTTATTTGGTGTTTGTGTGTTACTTGTGCTGCAGAGTAGAGTGTTGGAGTGTTTGCTTTTGCAAGAGATGGAAGATAGTTTTGACAAAGAGGGCTCTAGGTTCAGAAATTGTGTTTTGGAAAATGCAAAATCTGGTTGCTCTAAAAAGAGAATTCTCTTATAACAGTGCGAGTCTTGTATACAGCAGGTGGATTATTGTATTATACACAAACAAAGAGGGGGGGGGAAAGTCAAGGTACGCGTAAACAGTCTGTCAGTTCACCTCTTATTTACTACAAAAAGTCAGTTGAAGGTTGCTGTTGTCGGGAGTGTGCCATGTGATCATCCGAGTACATGTGTACCAGCAGCAGGTGTAACTCAACACCTTGATCCGTCATCCTTCTCCTGTGTTGCACACAAACGCACACGCACACACACACACACACACACACATACACGTACAAACTGTCCTGTACCTGTCGTCCCCTTCGGTGTTGATCCAGATGGTGTTATTCATCAGCCATTCTGCTGCAGATGGAGCGCTGTTAGATGCTATAACCCTAACCTTGTAACTGGTAACACAACGCTTCTAGCTTCACTTCTGCTCAGTCTAGATGTGTGCTCCATGTTTATATCAAGGCTTGTGTTTAATCTGTCGTCTGAGTTTCAATCTTAAGACTCATGCTTTGTTTCAGATAAATCCTAACTCTTCTTTTTGCCTCTTTCTGCTTTACTCTTTATCCCTACTTCTCCTTTTCATCCTCTGTGTATTCCCCCATCTTCTCTCTCTCTCTCTCTGACTGTCAACTTCCACTCCACGTCTGTCTACTCTCTCTTCCCTCCATCCCCATTTGTTTCCTTACTTCCTTATCCCTTCTTGTCCTTCTCACCCCCTCCTCTATCCTCTTTTTCTATCTTTCCCTTCTGGTTCATCTCCTTCATCTCCCCTCCCTCCCGTCTTCCTTCTCTCTCCATCTTTCCTCTCTCTCTCTCTCGTCCTCCCTCCCAGTGGCTCTAGGGCGTAACCAGCCCCTGAAGAGAGAGCGGCCTAAATGGAAAAGTGACTACCCGATGACTGAAGGCCAGCTGCGCAGCAAGAGAGATGAGTTCTGGGATACGGCGCCAGCATTCGAGGGCCGGAAGGAGATCTGGGATGCGCTGCGGGCTGCGGCCAGCGCCTTTGAGAGCAATGACCACCTGCTGGCTCAGGCAATCCTCGACGGGGCCAGCATCACACTGCCGCACGGTAACGCACATTTCCACACCGGTAGATGTAGCAGATACCTCATAGTCATAGTTTGTTATCCGTGAAATACCGCTTGGGGGGGGACTTTATGTAGGACGTCGCAGTTGATGATTACCACCTCAAGAATTTCAACTTCCCTTTTCCCAATTTCTCTAGAGAAACTAAAATTCAGGAACGCAGCTGTAGAGAATTTCTTAAGAGTTTGATGCTTTACTGAAGGCTCCAGATCTTGGTTTTTGTGCTAGTTTTAAGACATGACTTGAATTAGTTGTTGGATTGCAAGTTTATTAAAATACAGGAAGAGACAAGAACGCCTTTTTTAAGTAGGGCCGCACAATTAACCGAATATTAATCGCGATTTTTGGCTTCCCACAATTAAATGAACGATTGCAGATGTTTTATAATGCGTGCTCTGCTTATAGAAAACTCTGCTGCATATCAAGTCAAGCGCTTCCTAAACTAACAACCAGCCACCAGGGGGCGATCAAGATGCTTTGGCTTCACTTTTGGGGAGCTGTCATGCCGCTGGACGCGCACCCTACAGCGGCAGCCCGTGAAAGACTTTCCTGAATGTTGTGGTTGCAGTCCAGAGCAGAAGAGTAATATACTGTAGAGCAGGTTAATAGAGTTTAAGTTGAGAAGCTAAAGGATGTAAGAAAACTTCCCCAGGAAGTATCCTCTGTAGTTTCAAGTGTCATCTGACGGGGAAGTTTCATAAATAAGGGAGTAAACTTTGCCACACATGACTATTTTATTTCTGTGAGGGGCGTTTGTTGCTTCTGTGCACAATAATAAGTGTTTAATGAATATGAAACTGATTCCAAGTAACTACAAGCATTTACAGTATTCAGCCTGCAGTTACACCGATGCAGAATCTTTAAGTATATCTTAATGATGGCATCGTTCTAGTTAGGCTAGCTATTAGGAGGTTTATACCGTAACGTATGATCAATCAATTAGTAATACATTAAAAGAGGCGTGTCCTTCTGAAAGTAGGATTTAATGAAGTAATCACTCACACAAGTATAAAGATGCATCTTCTAAAAGTTACTGGAGAGCATTCGCTTAGAACAGATCAATAAAACTGGCTCAGATTCAGGAAGCCCAACAACTCCACACAGTAATTATCAGCCACTTGTGCAGGCTTTCTATTTGTGGATGTGCGTCATTCTCTCGATTCCTAATTCATCTCACCTCATGTTACCCGAACTGAGGAAAGGAAAGGTTACCTTTTTCTTGTTAAAATGTTGTCGTGGTGAGTTTTTGGATGGTGATGCATTTTGTCCCTCCGGTGGCATTTCACTACCGTCTCCAGACTTTAATACAAGAGTCCAAAAGTGTGTGTTTTTTTTTATGTATCAGTGAAAGTAAACGTCACAAGTGGATTGAATACTAATTCTCGTTATGTTAAAACCGACTGAGATGACTGGCTTGCTCTGATGTAAAACATGTTCATGGACCTCATAGGGATGGAACAAAAAAACAATGCTTTGGTATAGTTTTGTCGGTATCGGTACATATCGATACTGAATATTTGAAACGGTTTTAATACTCATTTTCCACAGTATCGATACACAGGTACTAGCTGCGCCTTCTGCTCTCTCTTCTCTCCAACAGCGAGTTGACACACACACACCACTATTTATCTTTTAATAAAAAATATGCCCTCAATGTCGTGTCAGTTTTTCCCCATGGTATCGATTATAGATATTTTTCAAGGTATTATATCTAAGTTGGAAATTCCAGTATCGTGACAACACTACTTCGGTACCAAGCCGATGCCACAATTCTGAAAACATGACAGTATTTGTATTTCTACAGTACCGTAGGTACCGGGAATCAGGTCTCGAGACTAACAACGTCCAGTCGTCCCGGGGACGATTTAAAATTTCCCTGATAATGCTACACTGTGAACAACAAATCTGTGTTGAATCGGCAGGGGGAGAGTTAGTAACGTTACCCGTTAGCAGCCGGTGGGCAGCACAGTCCTGTTTGGCTAAATAAGGGAGTTAACAGCTAACGTTAACGGACGTTGCATTGAGTTTTATTATGATGTGTTCAAGCTCTATTCAGTAAAAATGATATCAGGCGAAGGTAAATATAATGTTACCATGATGTGTTCAAATGTAATCTTGTTAAATGTAGTTTCGGACGAACATTTTTTTTAACTTATGTATCGAATATCGTATTGGTATCGACTACTAAATTTCCGGTATG
Source organism: Sebastiscus albofasciatus (assembly GCA_916701655.1). Lineage (NCBI taxonomy): Eukaryota > Metazoa > Chordata > Actinopteri > Perciformes > Sebastidae > Sebastiscus > Sebastiscus albofasciatus. Next base: position 42,367 of record CAKAOI010046454.1, on the reverse strand, counting down.
GTGACATCCCTCCTGCATACCCGTCATCCCTTACCATACCGGCACAGCATCATGTATATTTGAAGTTAACATGGTAGTAAGCAGAACCTTACTTTGGATTATCCCAAAAAATACCCTGTTTATCAAAGGCAGTTTATTTTTGATGGGCTAGGTGAACTCCTGTGCAGGAAACCAGAGCCGGACACAATTATTCTGTTTGTAGGCCAACAGGGACACTAAATCTCAGGGTCAGCGCTACCTGAATACGATGTGGGTATAGCAGTTACCAACAGATAGGCTATCTGTGTGTGTGTAAACATAGTCAGTGTCTTGTCCTGCTCCATTTCCTTTAGTAGTTTGGGCAGGTCAGATCAGATCCCGCTGGGCTGCAGCTGTGGATTCCCCAAGCCTGATGTCACCATCTCACCAATCCACCACTCCAATACAAAGAGCAGCCACAATACTTCATATTTTTATTACTGACAACTTTATGTCTTTCCTTTGCACTCTTTTTTTTTTGCTTTCACCATTCCAGTAGTAACAACAATAATTGAGACGTTTCATTCCAAACCACAAATGTGGTGTCATGGTGGCACTAGATGAAAAGTCAGGAGATCACCAAAGTCAGAGGGATTCATCCTCTGCAGACTGTGAATGTCTGTAAATAAAGTTTCATGGCCATCCATCCAGTAGTTGTATCCAATAGTCTGGACCAAATTGGTAGACAGACAGAGCCATGTTGCTAACCTGATGCACCCGATGGTTTGTTACACAGAACCATCTGAGAAGCCGTCATTGAGAACTGTTTAGAAAAGGGCAGGCACTTTCAAAAAAACACTTGGTAGGTGATTGGATGAACCACCTGTCAATCAAACTCTTGCCGAAGCCAGTCAGGAGAAGAGCGAAAAATATCTTTTCCATCAAGAAAAGCCTTCAGTGCCGTTCTTTGCTCTTCTTTTTTAAATGAAGAAATACTCTCCAGTTCTGATATGACCGATGCTATTGCAGCATCTACGCTGACCTCTACAGGAGCCGCCATTGTTGTTTAGAACGAACAGTCGCCTCTCCGAGTCGTCACACATATCTAAACCACACGTGTAGCTGCCAGTAGTTCCTCACAGGACGCTGATTGGCCCGTGATCTGGCTGGCTTCCGTTACTGAACTAAAACATATTATATAGTGCAGAGGTTGTTGTTGCTATTCAGGAAATGAAACTGAGTATTTCAAGTTTCACTGCATTTATAATGGAGACTTTCATTCACGCATCAGTCGATGGGCTCCTTTTTCAGTGCATATAATTAGACTGGAGACCAACTTGGTCTTGAAAAGTAACTCTGTGAAGCAGAAAATGGGAACAATTTGCATCAGCTGTTGGTCAACATGTTGGATCCTATCCAACCTGCAACGAATGAAAACGTCACTGATTCACATCATTATACGCCTTGTGTTTTCACCCATAACCAGTCAAGCTACTTTTTTGCGAAGCAGCACTGCAGCAACAAATAATTTCTCATGTATCATAAAAAAAAAACTCTTTTAATTTGGTGCAGGGCTGATTTCCCCCCTTGCAGTGATGTTTTTCAATCTAAACTCATGTTGTTTAATGAAATCCAAAAGGCATTAGCACCACCTGGAAGCCATTAGCATTCTGCAGCTGAAGGATAAACATTAATGTGGAGCCAACTGGAGGAGAAAAAAACGCAAGTGAGATATACAGACAGATTCACATCCAAATCATGTTTAGAGAAAGTCGGTGAACCATGGGTAACATTTATCTTGTATTTATATTAGCCTTTTGTGACATCAGCTGTGACAGCTTCCACATATTTATCTGTCTCTGCTGGCGTCTCACTGTCTCACATGAAAGGAATTTCAAGGCCCTGACACACCAAACCGACATCAGAGAAGTAGCAGCGACGAAGGCCAGCCTGTGTCTTGGCCCAAAAATGTTGCACTTGGAACACACCGCAAAGACTACAATCCAACGGCCAACTAGCACGTACGTTGGAGAGGAAATAACTCTCCATACCAGCAGGTGGCGGTAGTCTGCATTTGTCATTCAAATAGAGAAACTACATACAATCCGTTGTTGTGATACATACGTGAAACAAAGCGGCGTTTGCCGACCATTTTCACACCACTCTCACTCACCGCTTAGCTTCATTCCAGACAGCCATGTCGTTGTGAAAATATCCGTGTGTTCAACATGCTGAATCGGCCGATAAAACCCCGACAAGGGCAGACTAGAGCTGCCAGTGCGGGACACACGGCAAAAACTTGGCCAAAAATTGGCCGACCGTTTGCCTTAAAATCCTGGACTTTAATACATTTATAATTCAAACTGGTCTAAAAAAAAAAAACAATTGACACTACTGAATGCAGTAAAGCTTTGTTTATACCCGCACGAGGAACCATGGTGTGGGCCTCCACAGATAGTGCGAGCTACGAGCATGCACAAAGGCGTTTATGCTCAATACATTGTTCGTTGCAATATTCTCCAAATTGCCAGCAAGAAGTCATCGAGTGCTACCAGCAAAATGCCACAAACCAAACTCCACAATGCCAAGGAGGAATTGTAATTATCTATAAAGTCATATCTCCTATTCATGGACATACTTTATCACTTTTATACAATCCCTGTAAAGAAAGGAGTCAAATATGAAATGTGTCATAATGAAACAGAGGTTGAAAATCCTTTAAATCATTTGATTCGGCTGGCAAAGTATTTTACTCAAATGTAACTTTTCTTAAAGCATTTATAAACAAACTGACCGTCTTTCTAATTCATTATTTCACTTATTAATTTAAGTTATTTGCTTTTATCTTATTGTGACAGTCATGTCTGAAAAGCCACGCGCACGCAGTGGGCACCTAGTTACAAAATTCAAAATGCACAACCAAGCACTGCGACAGCTTGCGGAGATTCCGCGCTTTACACAACAATACGTGTCATTTTTGGCTCGCGCACCCTCGCCACGGGGAAACTACGGCGAGCATAAACCCAGCTTTAGATGTTGATATTTCAGTTATGTTACTGACAGAAGTGGAGAGCTTTAATCCCTTAAAAACATGCTTACCATACAAATTGTGTCGCTATGTTGGTATGTCAGCAAATGATTTGGTTGCATAAGGTTTTTGTCATGACAGAAAGAAGGATGTTGTTATGGGGTTGAAATAACTTGTAGTTCTTTTCCCACCAAGTGGTTTTTGGTGAGTACTGTTTTTATAACTTCACACTTGTTGTCCACAATACTACACATTTCAGTTTTAGAAAGTAAGTGACGCTCTCGCTTTCCCCCCTCTCACTCTCACATTCACTCTGGTAAACCGTTTCCTGAGGCATAAGCGTTGCCTTAATGTCCTCACCTTGACCACAGCAGTCGTCATCTAGAGAGCCGAGAGCAGCATCCTGCTGACTCATCTCAGTCTCGCTCACCACAAAACTCATTGTCTCTCTCAAGTGGCCCGTGGCTCAATTTAAGTCATAAAACAACACACGAGTGGTGTGTTGACCTTTTTTGAAACATTTTGAGATGACTTGCTTTCGTGGGGAGAGTTTTCACCGTGGTCTTTAATTATCTGTCAGAAGGGTAACAGAAATACCATCTCTTCAAAGCCATTCTAAAGACAAAACATTAGGGAGGAAGTGACTGTTTTGGGATTTTACAAGGCGGCAACCTCCGGGTCTGTGTGGAAGTGCCTCAAACTTGCATTCTTTCTAATAGCCAGCAGGGGGCAACTCCTCTGGTTGCATAAAGAAGACTGATTGTATAGAAGTCTATGAGAAAATGGCCCTACTTCTCACTTGATTTATTACCTCAGTAAACATTGTAAACATGAGTTTATGGTCTCAATCACTAGTTTCAAGTCTTCTTCAATACAGCATGATGTTTATCTAGTAAATTATGGTCCAATTTAGAGTCAAATAGACCATAAAACAGGGGATGCTTTAGGGCCTTTACACACTGGGGATGTTTTCTTCATGTAATTAATTCGCACGTCAATATATTTTTTTGTACTTTGTACTTTTACACAGAACTTGAATATTACATGGCGAATAAACAAGTAGGGCTGTCCCGAATAAAAAATGTTGGACTTTGAAGCTTCGGTGAGAAATTATTCGAAGGTATTCGAAGCTTTGGGACACTATTGTACACACACACGCAGCTCTACACACAACAAATGGCAATATCTGTCTAAAATAACTAATAATAATTAAAGTTTATTATGAATAATGAGTAATGTTGTGGGATTATTCCTTAATTCATGAGCTATTTTGGGATTTATACATTATTATAACATACAAAAAAACAAAGCATTCGAATACTGATTTGGAGGTTGATTACCATGGAAACAGTCGAAGCTTCGAAGCATTCGGGTCAGCCCTATAAATGTAAATGTAATGTTTTCCGGAATGAGATCAATTTTCTGAGCTTTTGCAACGCGAAATAAAGGCATCAATCCATCACATAGTGTGGAATGGGTTTTTGTTGCACCTATATTTAAGAAACAACAAGAAGGAGGCTCTGTAGTCTCCTTTCAACCTTGACAAAGGCAGCGCAGACCAAATCCACTCCTTCCGTTCTTACCGTTTCACAATAAAAGCCTTAGACGTATAATATTCGCAGGCGAGTATTTAGTATTTGTGTATTCGTCACGCCCCCCACCCCAGGCAAGCAAACCTTGTGATCAAAACACCCATTACCACAATAACATCACTTGGTGTTTTCAGGTAAAGTAGTGACATTAAACCTTTGTGTGGGGGGGGAGACCTGTCTGAAATCCCCCTTGAGGACCCTTTGGGGACCCCCCACTTCAAATACCACTGTGTTTAAGTTTCTGTTCAATAGGTCTTAATTCCCCCTCTCTCCACCAACTCTATACCCACTACGTGTCTGAATCACAGTTGGTCAACAGTGACATAATGCATTTTAAAGTGTAAGAAATCCCTTTTCTCCTGCTTTCACTTGTCTTTCCTCAGTCTTTTGTTTTCTGTCGAGTCTTTACTCTCATTTCTCCATTTTATCTTACTACAGCCAAATCTAAATTGGAGGTCAGGTTTTGTCTTGGAAAAATGACGCGAGTGTTTGACTTTCAGTTCATGAATGCAATAATGAAAATATACAAAAGAACATTGTATTTAAATCCAACATCAATATGGAAAGCGTGACTTATCCAGACCATTCATTTGGAAGTGAGAAATGAAGGGAAACATTCAGGGTTTACCTGAAATGTTCACTTTAGTTGTTAATTGCTTTGTGTTGGAACTTCCCAGTTAAACATTACCTGGTGTACTAAATATAACTATGTATGCACACAGGTTTGTTTATATTGGTATGTGGGTTACAGTAAGCTGTAACCTGCTGCAGATGATGGTTTCCAGTTTATAGTATGTATACGTGATTCCTATAATATCACACACCATGCATGTAGCTACAGTAGACCAGCTATTCCTGAAGTAACCTGGCAATGTTTCACTGCACTTTTTTTACTTTGAAATTTGTGGTTTATATGAATTGGTTAAAATAGACTTGTTTAATGAAGCTTAAGAATATATGTTAACTGATAGGAATGATGGTCAAAGCTGTTAGAACAAACTTAAAGGAACAGTGTGTAACATTTCGGGGGCTCTATTAGCAGTAACGGAATATAATATTTATTTTATTATTATTTTTTCATTAGTGTATAATCACCCAAAACTAAGAATAGCTGTGTTTTTGTTAGCTTAGAATGGACAAACCAAACACTGGCTCTAGTGAGAGCCTTTCATGTTACCTGAAGGCCACCGTAGTTCTCTGACACGTTTGTGAAACTGCGTTAATGTGAGCCGCAGAGTGCAAAACCACGGTAATGCCAGCCACCGTCTGACTTCCGTTGCCCCTAAAGTAGTGTTATTATGGTAAGGATGGCCTCTGAGCGAGGCGAACGGCGTTACCACGGTTTTGCAAGGAGTGAGCGGAGGGGTACTCAGTTGGTCGATATCTGCAACCACACCACTAGATGCCGCCAAATAATACACACTGCACCTTTTAAGATGTTAAAAAACAAAAAATCCTTCAACCTTTTATATGAAAGTGTTGACACATGTTTCCATTCTTCAGGAGCTCTGACTGAATGTTACGATGAGCTGGGGAATCGATACCAGCTGCCAGTCTACTGCCTCTCTCCTCCCGTCAACATGATCGAAGAGCGCTCCGACGAGCCCGACGGTTCAGATCCAGACTCCGGGGCCGCGGACCCGTCCACGGGAAGCGCCAGCGACGCCGGCTCAGGAGGGGAGTGCCAGCTTCGACTCCGGCTCTCCACGGGTCGCGACCTCCGGCTGGCGGTCCGTTCCTCGGACACGGTGGGCATGATGAAGCGTCGTCTGCACAGTCAGGAGGGCGTGCCCGCCGCAACCCAGCGCTGGTTTTTCTCAGGTCGGCCGCTGACTGACAGGCTGCGCTTGGACCAACTCAACATCTCCAGGGACTACGTAGTGCAGGTCATCCTCAGCCAGCCGCCACCGTCGGAGCCGGAGTCAACACCAGGACACACACCAGAGGCCTCTGGGCCGGCGGCAGAGGAGGGAGTGGCTGCACTGCTGCAAGAGCCAACGCCGGTGGAGAATTAACCCCCCCTCCCCAACCTGGCAGCGTGGAGGGGGGGGCAGTATAAAAGAAGGAGGATAACAAGGGAGATGAAATGAATGAAAGTTGATTCTGACTTTTCTCTTCCTCTTCTTCTTCTTCTCTTCTCTTCTTCTCTTCTCGTTGTTTTTTGCTGAGAAGGGCTTTGTGCGGGCAGAGGTCGGCCTTCTGCCGGAGCAAAACGACTCTTGAATCGAGACAAGACTCTTCCTTTTGGTTTTACACGTTGAAATTTTGACCTTTTTGAAGTCTTTTTAACTGTTCCTATGGAAACCAAACAACAAAAAAAGAGAACTATGTCAGATGGCGGAAAGGGTTTTCTTAGCAACACTGATGTTTTCGAATGTGTCTGTGTTTCAGTTTCCATTCAAGTTCTGCTCTCTGGCAAAGCTTGGTCAACAGAAATCTGTTCATGAGGCTACAGGGTTATACATACATTTATAAATACATTTCCATTACAACACGGGCAGTTCAGAAAAGGAGAAAGGTTAACAATCATGACAGTTATTCTTAATTATATGTGAATCAAATCAACTTCCTCACTTGGGGATTAAGTCAGTTTGCTATATGCTGTAAAGAAAAGGTCGCTGGTTAGTAAACAGATGTGTCCTCCCTCTCGTCAAGAGGCTGCCGCTGGATTAGACGCTTTATTTCACTCTGCTTCACAGAACAATCAGAGCAATCATGTAATAAACATTAAGTAGTCAGCCTGTGTGTGTGTGAGTGTGTGGATAAGCGTGTGTGTGCGTGGATGCTCATATATGATCAAGACACAACCACATTATTCATGTGGCAAAAAGGATGGAGCATCAGAAACACAGTTGCATATTTTGATTAAAAATAGAATGTTTTTAATTAAAATTGATCATTGTTTCTATTCCTCGATCTCCGTCTAATTATTTGCATTGAATATTTTCATGTTTTGATGCAGAGGTACAAAAATGATAGCGGTATGTTGCAATAACGGTGTGATTTACATTCTCTTGCAGTCTTTCTGTGGCAGTTTATGGTTAATTATTAGGGCTGCAACTAACGATTATTTTGATTTTCAATTATTTTCTTCATTAATCGATTAGTTGTTTGGTCTATAAGATGTCAGAAATGGTGAAAAATGACGATCAGCGTTTCCCAAAGCCCAAGATGACGTCCTCAAATGTCTTGTTTTGTTCACAACTCAAAAATATTCAGTCTACTGTTATAGAGGAGTAAAGAAATTAGAAAATATTCACATTTAAGAAGCCGCAATCAGAGAATTTTGACTTTTTTCTTATAAAATTACTCAAACCGATTAATCGATTATCAAAATAGTCTTGTTTTTTACCACAGATCTATAAAGAAGGGACCTTGTAATGCAGCGCATAAATGTGTGATTGTTCCATTAGAATGTTATTGTCATATTTCAGGCCATATTTATGTTTCCCCTTACTAATATCAGGATGTCAGAAATACCCTTTTCATGACACCATTGTTATCGTGGGGAAAGGTGTTGAAAAAAACAATCATATTGACGCTATAATTTCCATTCTTATTGTGGGAAGGTGGAAACAACAGATCAGGAGATACAAAGAGAGTTTATCTCTAACTATTACTGGCTTTTTGAGGCCGATAATCAATATTTTAGAATTAAAAGGAGTAGTTTGACATTTATATCAGGATAAATCCCCCCACGAGATGCATAGTCTCGTTTTCGAGGGGGTCCCAAACAAACACTTACAAAACCAATAGAAAACAGAACAGTACAAGACACAATGTTATATAACACAAAAGTGACAAAACAACATATAACAAAACAAATAACTAAAGGAAAAATAATATAAATAGTAATAATAAAAAATATAGAATAAATATAGAAAAGAAAAATTGTACAATCGTAACATTTTTGGGGAGATACACTTATTTGCTTTCTTGCTGAGACTTCGATGAGGACACCACTCTGTATGGTAAATATGAAGCCAGATAGCTTTTAGACTGGAATCAGGTAGCCTAGCTCTGTCTAAACATAAGGATAAGTCTAGAGGAAAATATTCACACACTCATAGCCATTATGCAAAAAAAGTATTTAATAATTTACCAACATTTCGACATGGCCGTCTTCATCAGAGTATAGAGGGACGACAAACAGCCCCACAGGCATTAAATAGACACAGGTGTATTCAATCATGTCCTCAATCACATCTACAAATTATGGCAGGAGCACATAGCTACCTGATTCATAAGGCCATTTAAAAACATTAGAAAAACAGTTTGAATAAAAAAGTCTAGGTTGTACAGTCAAACAAATCTGCATATGAGAAAAGCTAAGTATCTCAGGTGCAGCCTTATACAGACACACAACATCAGGAGACACACAACATCAGGTAGTGTTTCAGGAAAAGAAACAGAACACCCCTGGCTCCAACTGGGTTCCTCAAGGGATAAACATGATATCTCAAGTAAATAAATGTATTAGAAGCATTAGAAATATATTAGGAAAATAATGTCAGAAAAAATATTAGAAACAATAAAGTTTTTATATAGAAAAAAAGATTTGTAGGAAAAAAACAACAACTTTACATAAAGAAAACAGGTATATTATAGAAAGAATCAACTAAGTAGAAAAGGTTAAGGGCTGAGATAGAGGGAAGACGCCTATATATGTACTTATAGATGACGATAAATGGTTTTTAGATCAACTTCAGCATTTAGACCATTAGGACGGGTATTAGAGTGATAGATCCAAAATCAAAATATCAAGGATAAGTCTACCAGCACCTCTATCACTCACTAATTAAAGAGGACCTATTATGCTTTTGTGCTTTCCCCTTCCCTTTAGTGTGTTACATAGTTTTTTGTTCATGTAAAAGTCTACGCCAAAGGGAGTTACTCTCCCCCACAGAAACACTGCTCCTGGACTGCCCGAAACACCTCGCTTGGAAGTCCCGCCTTTTCTTCTGTAACATGGTGATGTCACCAAGTCACACATTTGCATAATACCTGCTTAGCGGCTAGTTTGGCACACCCTCAAACAAAGCTAGTTAGAGCGGAGTCTGAAGAGTTTGGTTTGGTTTACCAATCACCACAGTGGGCCAGCTGACCAATCAGAGCAGAGCGTTTCAGACAGAGCGTGAAAAGAGGTGCTGCAGTACAACCTGGAATGAGAAAAGTAAAAGGTTTTTTTGTTTTTTGAACATTAAAGCATATAAACATGTTAATGATATGGCCAAGAAATGGTTCCAACACATGACAGTTGGCGCTAGTATACAGTAGGTGGATCTTTTACATTTGGACAGAGCCAAGCTAGTTGTTATCCTGTGCTTCCTGTCTTTATGCTAAACTATGCTAATGTAAAACTATATTCTGTCAAAAATCGATATATTGGCCGACTTACATGCCGATATGAATAGATATGGCTAATGGCTAAAATTGGACGTCAGCGTTGCCAGATTGGAAATGTTAAACTATCATACGACAGCTTAAAATTATTGTATTTTGAGGAAAATTTTGGTACACAAGTCAAAACCACAACAACAAATAGGCGTAAGTGTGTAAGTTTAAATGACTTTTTGACACGCCTACAAATCTACCCACATCGTTTTTTTGTTGTTTTTTTTAAAGCAAACTGAAGTACAGTAGCTATGATGCGTGGATATGTGTCCATAAGTCCATCAGTCTGACAATTTTTGTAATAGCCTACTTATTAAAAAATTACAACGACTGGAAGCCTTTCATTTTCTGTATGAAAATAGTTAAGGCCATACACTAAGCCAATTAAACAAATGATTGGGTTTACTAGTGCATTCAGAGCGATCCCTCATGCAAACTCTCACAAATGAGTGTCGAGCAATGGGAGAGAGAACGACAGCCCGTCATCAACATCGAAGTCTACACCAAACATGATTGGCTAGAAAGAGGTCACGTGAGAGGAGCTGGAACCATCCGGAAATTAATTGATCATACAGAGGGCGAAATTATCGTCCAAATGACGCTGTTGGATGTTAATTTTGTCATACAGTAGCTGATTTAGAGGTCCCTTTTTTCAACACATTAATACTTTACAGCAGATCTGCTTCCCTTTTCCTTAAATTTCCTCTGTATTTCAACTTCCTTCTTATAAATCTACTCATTCCAGCCAGACAGAACCTGGAAAATTATTTGAAAAAAACATTATGATGTAAAGAGGCCGTCTAGAGAGAAGAAGCCACTGTGAGCTATTGTATTTGAAAGAAGTGCTGCCAACTGGCATTCCCAGCTTGAGCCAAGAAATATGCAAACGTCATTGAGCCGGTGATGGAATGAGGAAGGAACTAACCTGTCTGCTAACAAACTAGCTGCCGTCGGGCACGTAGACTAAACACTTGAATATTAATGTAGAGAGGAAGAATGAGAGTTAATGACCCACTTTCATGTTATGAAACGTAAAAGGTCACACTGTGCATGAGTGGTGGGCAGAGGGGAAGTGGATACAATATAAGGTCAGAGTGACATGGCACCTCAAGTCTTCATATCAGTTTTTTAGGAGGAAATACCTTTTTGTACATCACACCTGATCGGGGTTCCATTTTCTGTGTCTTGAGACACGTACACCATCCCAACATTATTATATAGGGGTTGGCTAGAGCTCAGCGGGTAGAGTGGTTGACCTTTAACCGTCAAAGTTGGTAGTTCAATCCCTGGTTCCTACTGTCTGCATGTCAAAGTGTCCTTGAGTGAGACACCTGAATGTATATGATAATTCTAATAAAGGTTAATAAAGTCTTATGTATATATTATTATATATTATTACACGGCTTTCTTGGATACTCGATTCTGATTGGCGTTCTGTGGTCTATTATTTCTTTATAACAGACCGTTGCAATGTATAACAGACTGTTGCTATGGCAGTTCTGATCTCGGACTCTGGAGGACCATTTTTTGTGTGAAAGTAATTGATTTCTTAAGTAAGTAGCCGTGTAATAAGCGGGATAATGTACAGCTAGCGGGTCATTGTTGTGAAAGTAACCCCTGTACATTATCCCTTACATAATGCATTTCATAATAAGTTTTCATTGTCATAAAGGGACATGGGACATGGTGTCTGGTGTCAAAGTAGGCTCTCATTTCTGAGAAACATATTATACTTTATTTTGAAACCACAAAGCACCCCAACTGTGAGCCATAGTCATCTATTACTTTTGTTCATAGGCACACAGCGACGTTGAATCAAAAGAAACCTCTATAACTATAATTAGGTTAGAGGTGTACTTACAGGAAATCATCTGCTGGCTATCATTACAGACACACCTACAGTGGAAGAGTTAAATGTTAGTGCTTTAAATGGGAGCTTCATGATGATGATGGAAAGTCCTCCATATCATCTGCACAGGTAACTTCCCATTTACACATTTGGTTTTTCTACTCGGGTCAAAGAACATTTTATTCACAAACATAATTCAAGAAACCCTTCATGTGACTTGTCACTTATAATAAAACCCAGTTTTTTCATCCCACTGACTCTATTCTCTTTTCCACCTTAATGGCGATGTTGTCACCGACACTTTTGCTTTCTTGTTCTTGAGAACTCTCATGACCGTTTTCCAGCGTACCTGTTTAGTTTTAGTGACGAGCCATCACAAGCTGTGTGTCATGTGCAAATACTAGAGGTACCCAGTTCCTTTCCTCGGAGGTTTCTGTCTCTTTAATTGTTTCTGACTTCCTCCACAATGGTCAGTGTGGTCTTACAATCAAACACACAATTTCACAATAGAATAATGTATTGTAACTTGTCATCTTCCACATGACTGCGTGAATCAGGCTGAATGAAATATGAAACTGTCAGATGGGGAACTGAGGAGTGACAAAATCATTTTGATCTGGTCCTTAGCTTGTCCTTTGGCAAAGGTATTAAAGATGAATATAGTCACCAAGTTCAACTACATCTTACAATCACTGCCGGTGACAGTCCCGGTGAAGTATTTCCACCAGGGCTGTCAATTGATTCAAATATTTAATCAAGATTAATCGCATGATTGTCCATGATTAATCACGATTAATCGCAAATGATTCACATATTTTTTATCTGTTCATAGTGTACCTCAAAGGGAGATTTGTCAAGTATTTAATACTCTTATCAACACAGGAGTGGATAAATATGATTTCTTTATGCAAATGTTAGTATTGGAAATCAATTAACAACACAAAACAATGACGAATATTATCCAGAAACCCTCACAGGTACTGCATTTAGCTTAGAAAATATGCTCAAATCATAACATGGCAACCTGCAGCCCAGCAGGCAACAACAGCTGTCAGTGTGTCAGTGTGCTGACTTGACACACACACACACACACACACACACACACACATATCCATGCATCTGCTCACTTGCTTGCAACTACAACACAGCCTCTATTCTACTTTTACTTTACTTACTAGTTAATGTCTTAGTCCTCTATTTTAAGTTCTATACTGTATGTTCTAAGGGCCTGAGGGGCAGGGTAACTGGCTTCACCCACTCCCAATTGAGAGCAGGACACCTGGAGCTGATCTCCTCATCAGGGGAGAATTAAGGACAGCCAGCAGAGTTCATTTGGTGTGGCTCATGCTGTGAGTGAGACATAATGACGGGCACACATTACACGAGAATTGAGACGATTTTGGGCCCGATTGTTTGATAGTTCTGAAGATTATCTTTCCAGATGTTCCTGTGGTGTGAGGTATGTTAAGAGTGTTTTTTTTTTTTTACATTACATTACATTTATTAAACATGTCCAATATTTACAATCAGATATCCTGTTGTGTGTGTGAGGAACCCCGAGGACAACTGATGATGTAGTAACGTGGGAAAGAACGATAGCCAATAGAGAACCAAGCTGACTGAAGAGAAAGGACAACAACTGCCAACCGTCATGGCGGCCGTGGCTAATGCATGAGCTAATGCAAAACGCGAAGCATAAAGTAGTAGTTAGATGGACCTCAGAAATGGAGGACCAACTTCTTGATTTGTGGCAACAACGCAAGTGTTCATGACTTCATCCATCCATCCTCTTTGAATTTTCAGTACAAAGTAGTGCAAAAACTAACATCGCAAATTCTTCCTGCCCGTCGTCAAGGCCTATGGAAAGGAGGCTGGGTCAGGGGCGGACATGGGTCTTGGGGTGTGAGGTATAACACATGTAACTGAAGCTGCGGTCGTACGTTGCGATTGGCTCAATTTCGGCGAGTGCAAGCCAGATTTTACTGCGCATGTGTTGCACCCTTTAAGATATGACGCATTGATGATGCGCAACCCAGCCTTCTTTCCATAGGCCTTTCCCGTCGGCCGCCATGTTTGTTGACACTAAAGTCACGTTTGATCGCGAGTGATTTTGCGAGATTTCTTTTTTTTTTTTAGTCGAGACTCTTGTTGTTCATGAATGAATCTGTTAGTGTGCTGTTTTGGCCAAATCGTTGCTCATCACATAGGAACAAAATGTTAAATTGAACATAACATGTCGTTACGTGTGGGGTCTCTCACATTTTCAACATCTGTTAAGATTTGAAAAATCTTCTAGCGTGGGCCAGCCTTAAGACGTCATTACCCGGGTCTTTGTGGACGACCTTAGCCAGTCCTGGATCTTGCCCTCTTGCGACACGGCTAAGTTTTTGGTTTGCCAGTTTATGGGGTTAGGGCTCCTGAAAGAGTTAAATTTTCTGTTTTGTTTGTGAGACTTTGAGTTAGGATGAATAGAAACCCTGTTGACCGTTACGCTGACTCTGTCTTTGATTGCTGTACTTCACTATTTTCCCCTGTTCTCCATCCAGTCCTGTTGCGCTGTATTATAATGTCCTTTACTCATTGTTTTATGGTTGTGTATATTCCTAAATTCAATAAAAGGTATATCACAAAAAATAAAAATTGTCCTTTTGGTGTTTCCAAATGATGGGATAGCACACACACACACACACACACACACGCACACACGAGGTAGTTCCTCTTTTTAGGGGTTTTTCTGTCTTCTGCTTCTGTCATACATAAATACAGCCACAGCATGCTGAGTTCTGCAGACAAACTGAACACAGACTCAGATCAGCCTTCTCACCTCTCTGGCATCCTCATCAGTTCAGTCAAGGTAAGATCTCATTTTCTGTTATCTCTCCTGTTTGTTTGTTTTCTCCAACATTTTATTCACAAGATATTTCTTCTAATATATTGAGGTTAACACCTGTTTCTAACATTATTAAAGTTAGAATTTCATTCAAAGAAATGATTTAAATGTACTTTAGAGGTACTTGTATGCTTTAGTTCAGTGGTTCGTAAGAAGGGGTTGCAGGATGAATCTGCTTAACGGAGAGGGAAGCAGATAAAACATCTTTATGCTGTTTTGTGGCTTTTTTGCTAGAAATTACTGGGTAATTTTTCAGAATCAGATTTATTTTGCCAAGAACATACAGTACATACAAGTAATTTGACTCCGGTTTTATGCAGCTCTCTCAATGTACTTATACAGAATAGAAATAACAGCTAGAAATAAGGACAATAACGCTGGTCAAATAAAGGTGAGGAATAGACAGTTATGACACAAGTAGTGAAAAAATAGGGGTGTGTATATATATATATATATATATATATATATATATATATATATAT